>SNQJ01S0014822.1:0-22687 GCA_010110895.2 Picea sitchensis
AGGACAAAGCTGGCTGAGAAGAAGAAAGATAGGCCCTCCAGGGCCATGCTCAAGTCGCTCCTGGTCTCGGTGCTCCATGTCTAGGACCATGTGGGCCTCGAGACATGATCTCCTAGTTATCCCTAGATATCGGGGATAACAGGCTTCAAAGGAAGGATATACTCAATTTTTTGGAAAGAAATTTAAGCAAAAAAAAGACCTCCTCTAGGGGAATCAAAAGGATCAAAAGGAGGCCCAGTAAGTTCTCTTGGACTGTTGGCCCCGATAATCTGTGCATGCACATTGTTACTTGGAATATGAATGGCAAGGTACACATATCTATATTTTCCGATTCTCTCATGCCCCTTTAATATGAATGGTATTTTTGAAAAATTACATTGCCTAACACACTTATATTTAATATTAACAGAAGATTTGTTTGATTTATTTAAAATAAATATATTTTCATTTAACTGTAGACGGAGTCATATTTTGACAACATAATGCATAGTTCTCTAAAAGATCTTTCCAACTAGCTATCAGACGCCTAAAACTGAGATTGTATGCAAAAGTTACGACCCCGAGAAGTTAATGTACTAACTTACCCCAACGGGGCCCACATGACTTTTGGTGCTTCATCTCTTAGGGTTAGGTTTTTGGATGTCTAGGGTTTTGGCATTGATGTTTATCATCAAAAGGCCTTCAAATCCTCGTTGTAATGATCTTTTAGCGAATAAGCATAGTCATCACATATCTTCTCAGAGATAAAACTGTCACCATTCTAGTGAGTCTTGCACTCTATATTTTTATAGTCTCTGTACATTTATTTCATTAATAGAGATCATGTATAGTTGTATTTCTCTATTTCTGACAATTTTTATATGTATTTCATTGTAATATCTCTACTTTCATTTCGTTTCAAAAATAAACCGGATCACCCACCTTCATAATGGTGTTATGTTTTATCTATTGTTACCCTCCACCCCCACCCCCACCCTCATAATGGTGGGGGATGATATTAGAGAGTGGAGTGAAGGTAATATTGAAAAAAACATAACATGTTTTCTCTAATATTACCCCACCCCCTTCATAAAATAGTAACTAACTTTTCTTTTTGATAATAATATGTTCTATACATTTATATAATGTGTTTTTTTACACATTATTCATTATTCATTATTCATGAGGTATTGTTTCATATATTTTGTCCATGTGGAAATGGAAAAATAACAATGCACGTTTTAATTTTGTCCATGTAAGAGAATCATTATATTGAATGAAATGTATACATTGTTTATAGAAATGTACTATTAAGAAAAATATACTAGCAACAAAAGCATTCTATTTAATGGGTGTATTCTTAGTTTAGATAAATGTATTGTTATGAAAAATGAAAAATAATAAGAAGTTTAAGTTATTAAATAAAAATATAAAAAAATTACAATTATTTTTTAAGCAATGTGGAGTATCACAATTATTTGATTTTTATAAGTTAATTTTAATTGGGATTCCTTATTAATCGTTATAAACTAGTTTTATTTAGGATTCCTAAATAATCGTCCTTGGATTTTTGAGTAAATTCTTACCTACTTTTCTTTTCTTCCTCCAATCTCCTCTTCTTTGTATCTCTACTTCTTCCTTTGATTCCACTCTCTTCTTCTGTACTCTCCACTCATTTTCCCTACTTGCATTCTTATCCTCTTATTTTCTCTTCATAGTGAAACATGGTTAGTTGAGGGAATGCAAAAAGGAACCCTCTTTTGTGTCTTTTATATATATATATATATATATATATATATATATATATACTTTCATCAATGTTTTATTGTGTGTAGCATATATAGAAGCATATACCTAAAGGTCTACATGAATGTATATATATATAAAATAATAATCAAATATAGAGAGGTTGGGAGGCCTAGTGGGTGGATCAAGTGTGAATGGCTTGACTAGATGGTGAGTAGGTTAGAGGTCAATGGTTAGTTGTGTTATTTACCTTATGTTAATTAACAATTAAATGTAGATCATAGGTCAGTATGGGTTAGAGGGTTACTAAGGTTAGTGGGTGGGAAATTAATGTACTAAGGGATTAAGGTTAGTGGGTGGGACATTAATGTATTAAGGGATTAAGGAATAATGGTCCAATGTGGGCTATATATGAGCTAATGGGTTACTAGGCTTAGTGAGTTGGACGTTAATATATTAGGGGATTAAGGATAATGACCTAATGTAGTTAATATGGTCAACCATGGTAAATATAGCCAATATAGTTAAGATGATCAATATGGTAAACCATGGTCAATGGTTGTCAATATAGGTAATGAGGGTTAGGAGGCTTATGAGTTAGGGGATTAGTGGGTCTGGTGCATAATGGATCAATGGGTTAAGTTTAGATGTTAAGTAAGTTAGTAAAGAAAAGGAGTAGGGCTTAGTGTATTTATGTGGTAAAGATGCTTGAAACCATGGCCAATAATGATCAACAAGATGTTAAACCATAGTCAATGTGGTTAACCATGGTCAATATGGTAAAAAAGGGTGATAGAATTAATGGATGATTTGGGGGATTAGTGCGTGATAGAATTAATGGATGATTTTGGGGATTAGTGAGTTAGGTGGTTGATGGGTTAGTGACTAGGGTGTCAGTGATCTAGGGGGTTACTGGGGTTAGTCACTTAGGAATTTCATGGGTTTGTTCATCAACCATGGTTAAACATGGTGAATATGGTTGATGATGGTTAGTTTTAGCATGGTGAAAGAAATTCACAATTCTTTTAATGATCATGCAGATTTCATTTATAAATCTAGAGTGCATTTAAGGAGACATTTTTACTTAAAAATTGTAATAATTTGTAGTATAATGAAATATTTCTTGTCCATAGTAAATTATTTTCCAAATTACAGTGCTCAAGAAAACCCCTAGATACTTCCCTTCATTTTGAAGATGGAGACTCAAAGCCAAACAAAATTGACATCCATACTAAACTTTTATACCCTCAAAATATAAATTTTTAAATTTACATAATATAGTTGAAAGACTACTGTCACTAAATATCACAAGCATATATATAATATACTTTATATAAATTTATAAAACATCTCATTCTTAAAAAAAAAAAGTTATTTATAATTATTATTAACTTAATTATTATAATTTTTAAATTATGACAATAATTAACAAAATCATATAACAATATATTTTGAATAGCATAAATATAAAACTATATTAAGATTAAACTTTGAAGTAACTTTAATCAATGTTGATGAAGTGGTTCAAATTTACAATAAGTTGTTATTGTACTTTTAAAATAGTATTTGTTGAATGAAAATCTTTGAAAAGTTTTAATTTTCAATAATTAATAATAATATATTTTCTAGAAATGAAGGGTAAATTTTTTTTGTAAATTAAATTATTATGTGAGATAAATCATAACTAAGTTTGTAAAAAACAATTGTAAATTAAATGACTGTGTGAGATAAATCATAACGAAGTTGGTGATTGAAAAAAAATGCAATTTATAAAAAAAATTAAATTTTTTATTTAATATTTAAAAAGTTTGAAAATTCTTTTATAATTATTCAAATTAAAATGAGTAAAATTGATTTTACAGAGTGAATAAAAAATATTACAAGATAAAATTATGAGTAAGATTAAAATAACCTTTGATTTTATAAAGCAAATCACTACTATTTACCCATAAAATTTAATAATCCCTAAATTTTAACCTCTACCAACATCTTAAGGATCTTAAAGAATTTGCAGGATAAATATAAAACTATATATCTATAACACAAACCATTCATGAAAATATAAAATGACATCAAAATAAAAAAAGTTGATAGGAGCGAAAAAGCCCAAAGGCCTGCACCTGAATGCTTGGACACGAACATCACCTGAACCATTTCTCCTTTACAGCAAGATGGAAAGAAAATCTTTGGACAGTAGTACTGCTACTTTATTAACCAATTCAATTAAACTTTACAAGGAGGGGAAAAAATGAATTTGTTGGAATGACACCAGGAAGAAACTTCATTTCTGGTTTTCCTTGACAGGTAATGGCGTTTTATAGCGCACCCGCAGCGTTTTGTCAATTGAGCCTCCGTCTCTGCAGCTCCACTAGAGAAACAACTAATGCTCCTCACAACGAAATGCCCACGGCTTTTCCAACATCCGTCACCATTCTAAGCAGCGTTTTATCATTTTGATTTCAGTCTCCGTGTCTGATCGCACCGGACAAACAGCTATGAAAATCCTACATCAGTTTTTCCTCAAGGAAAACCCTACCCTATTAGCATCTGTTCTGGGTTGTTGTTTCTTTGCCATCGCCGTCGACGATTTCTCCTTTGGAACAGCCGCACCACCTGTTTTCCATGAACCGCTTGCTACCAAGTTCATGTTCAAATAACCAGTAATCAAAAGCGTTGGCTCAATTCATGTTCAAATTTTAAGCCCGCCTCTTTACCAAGTTCAAATTTCAAGTCGTATGGATGGAACGTTTCCATGGCGCATGGCATGGCATGGCAGTGCAGTCGAAACTGACGGAAACGGAAACGGCGAACAGTGCGGAAGGGGAGGTATGCACCGGAAAGACGTGCAGACGTCGAGAACGTCGGAGGTGCGTACATCGACGGTAAAAAATTATGTGTTGCAATGAGGGTCATGAATGAGTACCGGGTGTTTAGATCTGTGTTGCAATGATTCATGATGGCTGTACATAAGATATGAAAAAGACAGAAAATGGAGGCCAATTTATGAATGGAGTCTAGGACTAGCACATCCATAAGTCACTCGTGGCTTGTGAACGAACGTTCAAATAATTGAGTTTTGGGTATTAAATAATTTTAGAATCTTGTGCATTAAATAATCGATGAGGTAAGAGTTCTTGCTTATTAAGTTGAAAGGCTTACACTTATTGATAATGGGCACAATTAATGATTTTTTAATCTTATTTAACCTTAAACCCTAATCTAATGGCTATGCATTGAAGATGCTGGCAAATTCTTAGTCGTCCTCCAAAATCAATGGGTCAGATTTATCGTTCATAATTTTCTTACATTTATCAAGGCATCCGTTAACATGTTTACTTTTTAACATTTACCTAATCACATTAAAAAATTACTGTAAGGATATGTAATTGCCACGTTTAAATGATTAAGTAATATTAAACCTAATACACCCAAATGTTTCATATTACCACAGATGTTTTTTATATTAGGTTTATATTGGAGACACGCCTTAAAAACTGTTAGTAAAAACACTCATTGCTCCCAGTTAACCTACTCCTTTATATGGAATTTTTATATAAAAATTATTATTATTCATTAATCATAGTTGATGGTATTTAATTTTCTTATTAAATTTTCATTTTTTTATTAAATGGTATTGGCTACCTGTTATATGAAATAGTTTCTTTTGTCAGAATCAGATTATTTCTTATTGTTCAAAATTCATTTCTGAAATCACTTCCGGGTACAAAGGGTCCGACCAAGAGTGCTAAATGAATTGAATAATCTTTCTATAACTAGGTATCGATCTTACTTTGATGTTATTGGGTTGGATGTTTTTTTCTTTCCTTCCACGCTGCTTTTTCCAGTGGCAGCTATGACTTAATTATAGAATTGAACGATTATGGAGAGCGATATATAAGTTGCGGAAAGACGGGCTACCGTGCACATTATACAATGAATAAGGCGCTTAACCCTCTTTAGGTGATCATAAGTAAGTTGCGGACAATAACTGGAGACTATAGGCAGACTTCGGATAATGGCTACCTTATCTTATGGTTTGGTAAATATTAAGCACAGCGTGTTTCCTACGTGTGTCTCCTACCCGACCTATTCACAACGACTGCGGGGTGATGGTCCTAGTGATGCTCCTGTTGGCAAGGATGCTGACTCGAATGCTGCTTCAATTGCTGAATATGCTGGCTCTCTGCTTGCTTTGATGCTCGCTCCTCGCCCTTTGGACGAGACGCTTAACGCCCCTCTCTTGCCCTCCTAGGGTTTCTCAATTTTTCCATAAAATTGAGTGGAAACTTCACTCTCTTCTTCCTCCTTGTGGTCGTGTGATGTCTCACTCTAATTATCACACGTATGCTGAAAAGTTTTCAAGGCATTCAAATTCTTCATAAATAATCATTTAAATCTATGAATCCAATAATTTCTGACCAAATTTAAAGTAAATATCCCCGAAAAAAAATCTTCATTTCATAGAATATTTAACCTACATTTTATTAAATTTCCACTTACACACGTCTACACCTGAATTTGAAAAACACCTGAATTAACAAATCACTCAAAAATGTTAAAATGGCTCCCTGTGCCCTCAATGACCTGACCAGCTCCTTAACTCCTTAAAAAAGTTATTGCTCGGTAATTTCATGACAGCCAATTCTGCAACCAGATAGTATTGTTTAACTGACAGAAAACGTTGCAAATATTCAACTCAATATGGCTGGCTGTATCCAAATTCGATGACAGGTGACACATTTACTGAGTAGGTTTCCGTTTATCGTTTGTACGGGAACTCGGATAATTTAATAGACAAAAATGGAATAATTAAGTATAAATATAAACAAATTATGACATATAATGCAATAATAATAATAAGTGAAATTTAATTTGAAAATCATAATTAGTCATAGTTTTACATAAGTTACACTACTAGATGGAAAAAAGATAGATTAATTTTAGAATCATAAACATGAATTCAAGAAGAAAAATATTTTCTAAACAAAATGGTCTAAAAAATTAGTTTTTTTTTTATAATTTTTTTACCCAATTTTAGGCATCCATTATACATGCCATCTTCATGCCAAATTATGAGGCCACCAACTAGAAAGAAATTGCTGAAAGACTCTTAGGTCACTCACCCAAACCCAATTTTTCTCAAGCTTAGCTTAATTATTTACCATAGACCACTACAAGCAACCATCTACCCAAGGGAGCCTTGGCACGCTCTTTCATTGCCCCACACAACACAAGGAATAAATTTCCCTTCTCTTCTGGATAGTACCTCATGAATATTCATCCCTCGAGTGCTCTTCATTGTGCGCAAAAGAGTCCAATTTGATGTCTACCTTCAGTAATAACCTAGTTATAGAGTTATACCTCATCTCTTTTCACTCAATGAAGAGTAATCTAAGGGGAAAGGGATGGTTCCCTAGATAACCTAGCCTCTACGCTCCTCTGCAACCTTCCATGTCTCTTCTCAAGTCCACCATCTTCATTTCCACATTTCTATTTGGTCTTCTACAAGTTTGAATTTCAGTCCCTCACTTGAAACATAGCTCCAAAACTTTAGAGGTGCATCAACATGAGAAAATGGATTGAATGATGAGAGTGATGGTCAAAATGGGGTTGAATGAGAATTCCCTAGATCATAAGAGTGAGTGATTTAGCATGAGAATGACAATAGTGTTTGAGCCAATTCAAATTAGCATGAAAGAGAGTGCAAGGGAACAAAGGAGGTTCAAATACACGTGAGGATGAAGTCTCTTACACTCCTCATGGTGTTTGTATTCAACCCTCATACCCTCATAACTATGGAAGGTGGATTTCCCCACCAACCACCACCTACATGTAATGATCAGTGGTTGAGATTCTTAATAAATAACATGCTAATAAAGAAAAAAAGTAAGAGTTAGGAAACTTAAACAACTTTAGGATACATTTATCACCTCACCTATACCTCCCTTTCCTCCTTTTCTCTAGGACTCCAACAACCAACCTTGAACCTTTATGTTAATTTTTGAAATAATATTTACATATCTTGAGTATATCATGGAAGGTCTACCACATGGTATATCAAAAGCTACTTATATCAATTGCATACCTAGACATTCATTAGTAGAGACTTGGCCTTGAGCTTCTCACTTGGAATTCATAGAAGATATTTACATCATATACATGAGGCATTATTTTACCTAATTTAGCATGGCTTGACTCCTATCAGTATAAACACTTATTTACAATTTATACATAATTTGATTCAAAACATCCAAAAGATCAACACTAGAAGGTCACAAAGTTACCATATTTGATTAAATCAACCATAATGTCATGCCTTACATTTCATATTTATATTTTTCGAGAAGTATTTTAGAGGTTTTTTTTTCACTTTTTGAAAATAGTGCCATTAGTATCACCTTTTTCTTTTCAAGTTTTTTTTTAATTAATGCCAATGTAGTAATTTGTTTCTTTTGTTTTCACTGAAATGGTAAATTTATATCAAAATAAAAGTTGCCCGAGAGGCAGTAAAATGTACATAGAGTTTCCAAAAATTGTCTGAGAGATATCCCCATAGCATAGACCAACCATTCATGGTTTTCAAAGCATGCTTAACGAGAGACTTGCATACATAATCAGACCCAAAATTTGTTATAGTGAAAACTATGTAAAATATGCCTAGAAAAAATCAAGATAGAGTCTTCATTACATTGATGGAGGGGGGTTGTCTTTTGAGGTCGAGATGACCCTTTTTTTTCACGCGAAAAAAACAGTTTCACTGTTATTCTTATTAGAATCAAATGAAACTTTTGGTTTACATAAGAAGTGTCTTACATGAATAGGAATGCTCTTTCATCTATGACAGATTTTATCTGTGATGTTCTTTGATTACTTTGTATGTCTTAAACATCTTGTGACCTACTTGTTGTTTCTATATAGAACCTTTTTATAGGATTTTCACTTTCCCGGATCTAACAATAGATCCTTTATCAGTTTCTTCATAAAATAACCATCCGAAGGGTTCCTTGAGGACCTTTTTGGACAATCTGTCCGCTTCTTTATTGAATTGTTTATGGATGTGCATGAAATTTATCGTTTCATAGCCTTTCTTGAATGTTCCGATCTTTTCCTTCCAATGACCGAGATAATTTAGATCCATATTGGATTTGTCATTTATCCAGTCAATGGTGACCTTTGAGTCGCCTACTATCATTAGTTTTTTAATTGACCAATGTGTGGAGATTAACAGGATTCCCCACAATCCCATCATCTCAGCTTTCATGTTGTTCCCTATACCTCTAGCAAAAAGTGCTTTGATAGAATGGCTGGAAAATAGTTTTAAAAAAAGTCCTATGCCGCAATTATTATCTGTTGATGCACCATCAAAGAAGCCTATAGGGTTATTGTTGAAGTAGGTAGGGTTTAATAACACCTCTAATTTGTCTACTTCCTCTTGGTATGGGTGTTCTTTGATGGATTGAAGAGTTTTTTTGTGTATCCAGGCCGAGATGACCCTATCCATTGAGGGTGGAAAGGATTTAAGTTTTAGGAGGAGAAATGAGAGGGCATGGGTAGAGCCTACCTCAGATTCGAACCGAATCCTCATTTTTCTTAAAGGTGATGGACTTTGTTTTATCTCTTGTCATATGACTAGAGTATCCATTGTCGATAACCCACTTATCCTTATTCTTGTGAGCACAAACAGAGAATTTTATTTCTTGTGTTCTCAACCTCTTTTCATTATATGTTAAACTTGCTTGAGATTACTTCTCCAATACTTTGCTATATGTCCAAAATTATTGCACTTATAACATATGATGTTGTAATTTAAAAAGAGAGAGAATGAATTGTAATTTTTCCTTGAGAATCCCTGAGTATCCAACAATATTACCAATTTAACGAGAACTTTGCGGAGTTCTCATTTTTTCAAGGCTCACATTTTTTACCTCGTTTTTAAAAATGGTGCTACCCTTAGCACTCCCCTCCCTTTTTAGGTGGTATTTTGATATTTAAATTTTCATCCATAATATTTCCACAATAATTTTTTTAATTCTTATTTTTCATCTATTTTCAAAATTTTTAATATTTTTTTTTCAACTATGTTTTTAGTCATTTTTTCATACTTCTTTCAATCTTAAAAATATTTTTTACTATTCACTTTTTTAAAATTAATATTTTTCACATAATTTTGTCTCCTTAATTAATTTATAGTTCCATACTTTAAAAATATAGTGGAAAACATCATTGTTAACAAATTGTTTACCTTTACTTCGTTACATGAAAAATAATTGTAATTAAATAACACTATTTTTTAATATTTAGCAAAAAAATATAATTTATTTTATTTTTATAAATTTAAAACTAAAAAACCTAAGGAAAAGAAACAATTGAAATTAATAAACAAAACAAAAAAAATAAATTAAAAGCAAATTTATATTAAAAAAAAAACAAAAACTAAATAGCTAAAAAACTAGAAAAAATTAAAATTATATATAAAAACTAAAAAAACTGACAAAAAATTAAAAAAAAAAATTATCATCAAAAACACTTTAAAAAGGTTAAAAAAACAACAAATATCCTAAAAAAATAATATAGTTTTTTTCTAAGTTTTTTTTTATAAGTATATTATTTCATGAGTAGCATTGTAATAGTATTTTAATTATGAGTAGAAAAATTATTTGTTGCAAGGTGTTTAGGTCAAATTATGATTGATAGGTAGTCGGTAGTAAATATTTGAAACTATTTCATATCATATATAGAAGTATGGACTAAGTCAAATAGTTCATGTATAGAAATATGAGTACAACATAGAAGAATCTAGAAGGTATGCAACAAAGAAGATACATTGTTTTCGTAGTAAGACATAAGAAACATCCTTCATTTTTTCCATCAATATTCCAATCAACTATTTAATCTACTGCTCTCAAAATTCATTTGGACTCTTCCCCCAATTTCAGTCTGCAAATTCATTTGTTTTCTTCCTCTGTATTTAAATTCATTTGTTTTCTTCCTCTATATTTAACTTCATTCATTTTCTTCCTCTTTATTTAATTCATGAAGGTGCGATGGAGGCACGGAGCATGGAAGTAACCCTCAACTCGGCTCGTGATCAGAAGAAAACAGACATGCTCTCCAAAACAAAGGCCTACGCAATCGCATGGATCTCCATCGAACACAAAAACAGGCAATGGATGTCTGTGGACAAGAACAACGACATTGATCCCACATGGAACCACACTATGAACTATGGATAATTTATACAAACTTGTACAACTAAATAAGGGACAATTTGTATATGAAAAATTAAAAGAAAATCAAACACTTATGGTTCACGTTTGCAAATCCCAAGTGCACTACAAATGCACCTGTGCATGGTGCACATAAGGAGTGGGTGTGTGCACCTTGACTAGCTAAAAAAAACTTGTATGACTAAAGTGCAAAGTTGTACATGGAGAAGAATTGAAATAAATTTTATTTTGATTTAAAACTTGAATATCAAAATTGGACATAACTATACCTACTTAAAACCATAATTTCACTAGATTGAAACCCGCCTTATATGAAAAGGCCATTTTCTCAATATCCTAAAATTGCACAAGCTAAATTAAGAGAAAATAGAGCTACACACTTTTGCATGCCATACCTAACTATAGTATTTATCAAATTAAATGTATAGTAAATTATTTACAAAAAGTTATTGAAAACCTTACCTAACAAACATGTTTTCTTGTCTTTCCACCTTTGCATGTAAAGTTGTCCATCGTGATTCCAACTTTTGTATTTCCTTCCTTGGGAAACCATAATATTTTTTAATCTATTTTCTCTCCTCCTTTGCCTCCTAAATCTTGCAAGTTACAACCCTTAATTGCACAAAGGATGACAAAATGGCATTATTCTTTACAAAATTGTCATAGGAAAAAACTATACAACTTTCTTTCCAAAATCCATAACAAAATGTTATGTATTATTCACAACATTCTATTGTATTTTAACTACTTTAAGAAAATGTATTTTGTTTTAACTATGTTGTAAATCAATCTACTAAAAAGAGAATTCCACTCTAAAACAAATTAAATATCAGAAATGGATAGTAAATTGTCGGCTAAAAGTTATTTGTAAAACTTTACCTAGCAGACTTTTTCTAGGATTTCCACCTGAAAGTAAAGTTAACCAACATTATTCCAATGAATATTTCAACCAATGTCATCCATCCTTTCAGTGTGAGAGCATAATGGCCCCATTTTGCTTCTAATTGGGGAGCAAAGAACCCTAGGTGATACCTTCCAACCACTGAATTTCAGGTTCGATTGTTTGGTTCTGTCAGTATCAGTTAACAAGTTTATCTATGTTGTTAGGTCCCTTGTTTAACTCTTCTAACATTTGTTTCTACCTTGGAAGATCATAATATTTCTGGGTTTTTTTTCTTCCCTTCTCTAAGTTGTAAATCTCATGACTTACACACACAGTAAAGATAACAAAATGAACTAACCTACTTACATAGAAAAAAATATGCAACTTCTTTTCAAAATACATAACAAAATGTTGTGTAATATTGCAGAATTTTTAAAAGTATAAATGCATTTAGAAACTTTTAAGATCTCCCATACAATTTTGCCACATTTCATAGTAACATTTTCAAAAAAGCTAAAATGTTAAGAACATATTTAAGTAAAAATATTAAGTTGTCCAAGAAACATTCATGGCATAAACTATTAAATAAGACTACACTTCAAGACATGATGTATAAGACATGTTGTTCAATTTTGTCTTTTGATATTGTAGACTTATTATGGTTTTTTATCCTTTATACTTTTTTTCCTTTGTGGTTCACAGCGTGAATCTCCTTACGTCAACAATAATCCCCCCTGAAATCTGAAGAACATAGGAGGGTCAAGAATTTTGATAATATTGGCTCATAGAAAGCAGCATGTCGCATACACGAGACTCGAACCTAGGTGGGGAGGAGAAAACTCCCCACCCCAACCAATTGAGATACAACCACTTGAATCTTTATACTTATTATAGATAGTTGACACACATAAATTGTATTTATACAATTTCTTTTTAAATCCACAACACAAAGCCATACAACATTTATATGAATAAAAACATTTACCAAAATCTTTCAATTTCTTGCGTCCACACTTTGAATTTCTTGCCCCCACATTATGAGGTAAATTTCCCATTAATTTTTGTTGATTTTCAACTTGATATTCATTATCTCAATGGACTTACTCAAAATAGTGAAAACACATATTTATGCAGTTTCTTTTCAAAACCCATAACAAAATGTCATATAGTATTGTACAACACTTTTAACAATATTTCATAACATTTCCCAAGCAAATTAAATAGTGAAACATATTGTTGCAAACTATGCATTTCTTCTACAGATAATCATGGTAGAAATTTTAAGGTAAGCCATTCATTTTTTTCTCTTAGCCATTCTCTGTTCAAGCTTAAACTTGGAAACGTTAAATAATCATTGACTCTAGTGTTTTCCCTATCAAAAGTGGAAGTTAACTTTTAGTTCATGGCACATTTCATCGTATTATTTTCGAAAAGAATTGCTAATATGAAAATATTCAGTTTTTCGAGACACATTCATGCCAAAATAAAACAGGACAAACTGTAGAAGGTTTCATTCAATAACCTAAGATTTCAGGTGAGGCACTCATTTTTGGCTCCAAGTTGGGGATGTGATTCTCTGTTTCGAGATCCCGGCAGCGGCTACGTCGAATTTCTGTTGGAAAACATAGCCAAACGTTCAACAACCTTGTAGTGTTATTCAAATAAAATCATATCAAGTAAATGCATACCTTAATGTAAGTTGGACCTCTTAGTTCCTGATAGAGTAAACTGCCAAGTTATTTTAACTATTGTGATTATAATTAGTTGCATGAAAGTTCAACTATTATGATTATGCTTTATGATTCTCATGGTTTTCTTGGAATGCAGAGTCGGCAGGTAGTTCCCTGAGTTTTTTCAATGGGAGAACAATAATGGTTCACTTCATTGTTGTTTGTTTGACATCAAATTGGCCCTGAACGCATGACCTAGTGGATCCCACCTGTCTTTGTGCACCCGGTTCAAGAATCTTTATCACTTGCAAGCATGTTCTCCACCCTCATGAATGTCAACTTTCCACTCCCACTCTACGCTATTACTCCCACCATTGTTCCCTTCCATATGTTGACCAACGGGTTTGTCCCTTCCTCCATCTGCCTCTGAATATCACCATTTCCTGCAATCCCTTCCTTCATATCCTCATCGATTGACAAAAATAGCTACTCATCTCCAAAATCTTTGCATCCCAAAACCCGATGATCAAAGTGATGGTAAATAAACTAAAAATAATGTATATATCTCAAAACAGGGTAACATGAAAGTGAAGAGAACTGACACGTAGAGGTAGTGTGTGATCTCATTCATCGATAGTGTACATGTTGGATACAACTACTGGAAAAATTGGCCTCCAATAAATGTATCGACCGCATTAGCATACAACTTTGGACTCTTTCTATTCAAATTGATTACAGGGAGGAATCCACAACAGGGTCTCATTGATCATATCAATCTTGTAATCTACGTTGAACCTTGTGATGCTTTGTTCCTCTAAAGTGAAACTATATTTTAGAATACATGTAGATCTTGTTTAAAAACTTTGTACAATATTTATGTTGGCATTGGTTGTCAATAGTGAGTTTTCTATTTTTCCAAAAGATAAAATAATCTATCCTTGCAAGTCTTAGAAAGTGGCCATCTGCTTGGAATAGATATCAAATTAATATCATGCATTCATAAAGTCAATTTACAATTATCATGCTATGTTTGTTCTATAAAATTTAATGTTTAGTCTTATTTAGTGATTTAGTGTATTAATCTCTGTTACAATGTAGATTCACATTATTTCCTTAGTCTCAGCACATGTAGCATTTTCCGTACATTTTCTCATTGTGTTAATTGCAACTTGTGAAATAGACTGCAATTAGTGCAAACGAAAAATCAGGATGGGATGAGATACTGGATTCATGGCTTAATGGAAAATATAATATTGAATAATTTCGCACTATGGTAACTCTTGCATACAATTATGTTCGCAAGAATCCAAGGAAGCGACCAACTATGAGAGGCATATCATAGGATTTGACAAGATTACAAAAGACAAAACACAACATTGAACATCTAAGTCAAGCTTTCTCATTTGTAGGGGAAGGGAATTATGAAGTTGTAGAGAAGATAGAGCTTCAGATAGCCAAGTTAAACAAGTTAGATAGTATATCAGAGAAACATGAAGTTTGATGATGTCTGGATGTAAGATGAGATGGTTGTTGTTCTAGGATCTAAACCCTGAGAACAAAAAGGTTAACAAGTATAAGAACATGAATCATCACCAAAACAAGTTAATCTAAGCTACATAGATGCCATGGTCCTAGGTTAAGTCCCCTGATTCATGATTTGTGCTTGAAAATAATTTTCCAGAGGCAACATACATACTTGCAGTTTTGTTTTTATATTTTTTCAAGTTTAACAAAAAATCTAAATATTAACATTTATTTTCGATACTTACAAAAAATTGGACATGGCTGATTAAATTCAAAAAACCCAATGTAAACATTTATTATTAAAACTCAGAAAAAATTCTACATGGTTGATTAAAATCGTGATTCAATTATCCACTACTTGAAATTACACAAAATTAGAGTTTTATAATAAACAAAATTGAAAAAAATAGAGTTTTGCATAAATAATTCACCTTAGGATCTAAACCATGGGAAAAAAAAGGATTTACCAAGCATAAGCACATGCATCGTTATAAACACACATTAATATAAGATATTATTAGAAGAACCATCTAGAAATTGCCTCTGCAACAATCATTGTAAAACTAACTTTAGCAGTCCCAACTTCATCCTATTTATCTTTTGCAACCGCTCATGCTAAAAATTCTCAACTCTTAACTTAACCGCAACGTGATCTGAAATCCTATTCTACAAGAAGAAATACATACTCTATTACTCATTAAGAATATCAACCTCATTGGATCAAACTATAATCCAAGCCATAATAGTCAGTGGAGAGGTACCTTCTATGTCGAGGATCTGCAATGCACATCATGTTCTTAGAGTCCCACATCTATTGTGTGAAATCTAGAACAGACAGTGCCCTATACTGCTAGGAGCCTTGAGAGGTCAGGGGAGAGAATCCCACCATGAAGAAATGAAGACGGGGGAACAGAATCAGATTCACCGCAAGCTTCTTCAGGTCCAAGTTCTCCATCACTCAAATTATGTGGGGCATTTCCTCTATTTGGAGAAGGTAACAAAGACAATTGGTTTTTCTTCTTTAGTCATGCTGAGTGTGAAACATGATTTAAATGAAAAAAGGCATTTCTCAAGAACCAAGGGAAGAACCCACATGCCTTAGGAGTGAAGCTTGAAATTTCATCATCTTCCTCCTCTTTGATCTCTCGTTTCATGATGTATGGCCTAGACTGGAATGAAAAAGGTTCCTTGTTTTCTCTTCCCTTATTCAAGGACAAAGTTAATTCATGCACGGGAGGCCGCCTAGATGTTTGTTGTGGTGATTCAGAAGCCATGGCTTTAGCAGCAGGAAGAAACTGGTCTGTCATAAAATTGTGAGTTTGAGGATCAACAAAGCGAATTTCCGATCTAAGATCCTGATCCTCCATGCCATTCACCAGAATGACACTGTAGGCAACAATGCAAGTTTCAGTTTGTGACAATGTCTCTAATGCATCTAAGAAATCATCACAGTCCTCCATGTCCAAACCATCTTCATATGCACGATTTTGAGAGAAGGGAATGACTGAATAAGGCCTATTTGAAACTGTACCATTAGATTTACCCTTTATGCTTGAATCGAATTCATGATGAGAGTTTGCAGAAATATTTGAATCGAGATTTGGGTGGCTATTTGACTGTTGAAACCCATTGCTAGATATTATGTTTCTCTGCTCATTGTTTTTTTCATTTCCATTGCTTGACACATCTGCTGACTTGGTATGTGCTTGTTTAATGGTCAATGATATTCCAGGAGGAAGCCTGGGCACTCGAGGGGTAGGATAATTATGAGTATCTTTCACTTGTTCTTCATCCTTAGGCCTCCTGATGCAGGAGCATCTCTCCATGCAGCCAACCAGCCAGCCAGCCATGTCAGCGTGCATGCATTCAAATGCTGAAGGGAGGCACAGCCTCATTTAATATTTGTATTGAATGAAATTTAATGTCTTAGGCTGGTGAGCCATGAAATCCATGCCTTTGAGAAGGCTTTAGATAGGATCGGATTTAATGCCAAGAATGGTTGAGATCTAGATCCGATCCTAGACTAGACAGCCATTGAATGTAATTTATTAGGGTAGGTAGACCTGGAGGAATGAGCCCTCAGGTAAAAGAGATTTGTGATCTCATTTTGGGTAAGATAGAATGGTTGTATGAGAGAGCCAGAAGAGCTCGAGGGACACCATTGTAAAATACAGGCATTTGCCATTGTTAATATAACAGAGCAGTTTTTCTTGCATTATTCTGTCTTATATGCATGTCTCTGTGTGTGTTCCATATATATGTTGTGAATGTATGTTATGTGGATGCATTCTGCAGGGGTTTGTGTGGTTTCAGGTTTGAGAGGTCTTTGAGGCTTCATACCAGGAGGGTGTGACAGAACGTTGAGGGTTCTGAGAGCCGGTGCACTGAGGACGCACTTCTGAACTCTGAGGAGTCAGACAAAGACGTGCTGAGGCACATGACTGGAATTGACAACTCAGGAGAAGAATACCTGTGAGGTTGCTGAACATATCAGGAGGTAAGGATGTGTGGCTGAGACACAGTTGTAGACAGAATCGTGGAGGATTCTGTAGAGCTCTGCCAAGTGGGCATTGAGCGTAAGCAAGAGGTGCTGGAGGAAGAACTCTGTTGAGATTTTGAAGATAGAAGTCAGAAGCTCTGAGGAATTATGAGAAGCTCTGCCAGGTGGGCATTGAGTGTATGTGTGCAAGGAATGCACAGAGGAAGGAACTCTACTGTGAGTTCAAAGGAAACAGAATCACTGAGGATTCTGGAAGGCTCTGCCAGGTGGGCATCGAGCAAGTGCATAGGTGCACAAGGACCCAAAACTGTTGAACATTCTGTGGAGAAGAGACTCCGCTAGGAGAGCGTCGAGGAAGTGTGCAAATAGGCACAGAGGTGAAGAGAACTCTTTGAGTTCTGTGTTGTGGAGGAAGAGTCCAAGGAAGGATCTTCACTGGGTTGCTAAACACCCAGAGAGACTCAGCAAGAGATTGCCTGAGCAACTGGGAGCCAGGAAGGCATTTTATTCTCCATCTGAGGGAGAAGAAGGATAAAATCCCCCAAGGGGTCTGAGTGGTTGTGAAATCTCAGAAGGGATAGCACCAGCGTGTGCATGAGAAGACTCTGCAGGAGAGAAGACGTCGGAATCCTTTAAGGGTTCGAGAAAGACAAGCTCACGAAGGATAGTGATTTTATGCACACAGGTGAACTCAGAGATTGAGGAGTTCACAGAGGAAAGAAGCCAAGGTCGAGGCCTTGGAGAAATCGAAATTATTCCAAGGTCGGGAAGAAAACACAGAAGCTCTGGAGAGAGTAGCGTCAGCCATCAAATCGGTAGCAAAGGAAATCTGGACCGTCGAGGAGGTTTACATCCAGGAGGAGCTCGGGGGAAACCTACAACAGGAGGAGACCGACAGCCGTCGGATCTCACTCAGAAATCCCGTAAGCCATCAGATCGGGAGACGTTGCACAAAGTTTATCCTCAGGAGGAGGAGTGCACAAGGAGAACATATCTAGACCGTTCGTTTGGGAGCGGACGTGTGTCACGAGATTACCCACATCGGGAATTTTGTGTTTAAGTCGCGAGGCGTGAGTACGCGAGGTTGTGAGTGGCGAGGAGGCTAGGAGCAGCCCAAGTATTGGGTATCCAAAGTCGCGAGGGAGCGAGGGAGCGAGTTTTGACACCTCGGACCTCGAGAGTCGACGGGGAATTTATTCAACCTTGTGAGGAGCGAAGTCGCGAGTGGCGAGATCGCGATAGCGCGGAAGTCCCGATTGAAGTGACAGTGTGGACAAGTCAAGTCACACGTGCACCTCGGAGTTTCGGTGCCTTGGATATCGGAGGTTGGAGAACCGAAAGTTTGGTATCACAAGTAGCGAGGTCACGAGTTTTGGCATCTCAGGTATGACTGTGTGGGCCATAGCAAGCCGACGAGTGGAATCCAGGTTGCACAAAGACCTCGGGATCTCGCCGCGAGAAGTCCCGAATTATTGGCATCAGGATTCAAGATCCTGCGAGGTGCGAAAGTCTCGGCGAGATAAGAAACGTTGAGAGGTCAACGCTCGTGCGCCTCGACACTTCGGCACATCGGGTGTCGAGAGTTGGAAAAATCAAGGGTTTGATATAGCGAGTCGTGAGGCCGCGAGGGAGGTAAGGACATGGACACGAGAGTAGTGGTCATATGGTGGAAGCTTATCTAGGAGGGATAGCGCATAGGAGTCGAGAGCTCATCGGTAATTCGGGGATCGAGGATTCACAAGGAAAGAGGTTAGTGATAGCGGAAAGTTCGAAGCCCCGATGCCCGACAACAGTTTCCTGTGAGGAAATTGGTCACGGTCAGGTGCAGAGGCCGTGTAGGTGAATGAAGGACCTGTGGACCGGGTCATGTTTGACAGGGATTCCACTTGGGAATCTAAAGATCCGCTTCGTCTCAGAGAGAGAAGAATTGGACCGATCCTGTGAGCGGGAGAGCGCGACGGGGGTACGGTCACGTCTCTTTGCATCACCTCCCCAGACTTTGCTCCCACAAAAAAGGCATTGTTCCAGGGTTCCTCAAAGGCCCTGATTTTAACTCTGATCTATATACAGGTGGCATGCCACTTCAAGTCAATGTACCATCCACCTTATAATCTATTGTTTCATTCTCTATGGGAGAACCAATGATTATCCTCATTGACATAAGAGGCGCATTAAAATCCAACTGACCTTGAACCTTTGAATTTATTTTCTTCTCCATTGAGTCGATCCCTATATTAACATCTGAGACAGACTGCTTCCTTTTTTACTTCCTGCATAATCAAGAAAAAACATATTATATTAGAACATGCCCACAGTAAACCACTCTCTTCTGCATGGATCTCCATCTATCTATTCTACAAAAGGCTCATGTACAGGCTGGAAAAACTCACAAAATTCAATATCTCCCTAGAATAACACTTGAAATTAAATACTATATGATGAGTCCTTGTTTGTTTAATAAATCAACAGATCAGTTCATGCCAACATCACCATGCAAGCAATCCTTAGAGGTTTCTTGTGGAAACTATAGAACTAACCATACCTACTGAAGCATAGCCCAAAAGTCATATCATGAGGAAGCAAAGTAATAACACCCCAAAATCAAACACTTTGAAGACACCCACCAAACAAACTGAAAAAAACTAAAGCAAAAAATAGGTAATGGCAGTTGTTTGTTTCCTCCCATGAAAGGAAGCTTACAAAGGATTTTCATTGCAATGACAAACATGAAACCTTAAACTATCTTTCAAAGCAGTACTGTCCAACCCTAGCATAGCTCTAACAATCTGCAAAATGAGATCAGTTTCAACTGTCACTGAATTTCGGACCATTGGGTTATTGGCCATAACGCCATTAGGATAATCTGGGTTCGTTTCATTGCAATACATATGTTGGCACAGAGGCCCGAATGATAAGAAAACTTACTTGGGATAACTGAACCACCAACCCCTCCCCATGATGATAGCAATGCTCTTCAACAGAATTAAATTGTAGTCAGAGAAAACGGTGTTCTAAGGAAACTTAGAAGTTAGAACCACCATTCCCCATTTGATACAATCCAAAATTTCCACATACACTCACAGATTACAGTTCCAAGACCATAAAAAATGCAAGGAAACTGAGAAAAAAAGGGCAACTGCAGATGGGTAGAAATGGAAATGTAAACAATAAGTCAACAAGCATAGATCCTTGAGCCTGTGATCTGTAAATCCCTAGGTTTAAGAAAGCAATATGATTATGGAGACATGGGAAGTGGTGAAAAATGGTCAATATGAAAAAGAATTCAAAAGAAATATGGGGAAACTCACCTTTTTCAAACAATGTGGGGCAATCTTGGAGACTGCAAACCATAATTCATGGAGGAACCCCCTTTCTTCTTCCATTTATTTACCCCACCTTCCTGCTCATTTCTATCCTCCTCTATTGGATCTCTCTCAATCTACTACCCCCTTTAGACGACCTTCCATGTACACTCTCTCTGCTACACTTGCTTCAATGGATTTTCACACAACTGGTACACTGTTATATTCAGATTGGGTAGATGTGTGTCTCATTTCTGGCTCCTTTCCATTCTATTTTTATTTTATTTTTCTATTTTGTGTGTTGAAAAAGATCTTTTTTCAATATCAATGGATAGCAGGCGCATCATGTACTCATGATGAGTATCTTCCTCATGATCATTTTTTCATCTTTTTCAACCAAAGGGAGCTCCAATTCTGATATTGTTTTGGCGATGGAGGAGTGAGTGAAGAGCATGACCAGGAGGGCCTTGTGAAGCAAATCCAGGTCTAAGCGACTATGGGTGTTTTCTTTTTCCTGTTTCAGGCCTTCTAGGTGAGCTAACATGTCTGATTTAAACGCTTCTAGAGCCGGATTCGATGAATTAGCAGCTACATTTGAGTTCTGGCTCGAAAAGAGCGGGTACGGGATGGAATTGAATGTTGCGTCGATCGACAATAGAAAACACAAACCCAATTGTGTCATCGTAGCGGGGGCTTTCACTTCGGACCTCGGTGAATGAAAGGATTGGACAAATGAACAGATGGCATGTTGGGTTAGCTGACTAGGAAATCTCAAGCAACATGTCACTCCACTCATGGTCGTGGAGATTAAATGGTTCAAATCTCCATCTGCAAAACCAAACAAATTGTAAGCCCTAAAACCCAGATAAGAAATCGACAAACCTTGAGCCCAATTAAACCATCGATAAACCCTAAACTCTAAGCCCAATTAACCCATCGATAAACCCTAGAACCTAATCATAATATGAATGAATGCGAGATTCAATGCTACTTACAGCTAGGAGTAGTGATCTTGAGTGTCCTGAAGAAAATGCCATACAAGGCCTCATTGTCAAGAACCATACACTCATCTGCGTTTTCCACCGACTGATGAACAGAGAGCATTGCATTGTAGGGTTCCACCATTGTATCTAAGACCTTGGGAGAAGGGAAGACAAAGAATGTGAGCATCATCCTATTTGGGTATTCTTTTTTGATCTTGGATATGAGCAATGTGCCCATTTCAGACCCTGTTCCACCCCCAAGAGAATGGCATACCTGAAACCCTGCATGCACCACAAACCCCCAAGACCATTAAATCAAAAAAATGAATACACAACAACAACTAAAACCTGGCCTATTTACATAAAGAAACGTTAATTTACCTCAACAACAATGGAAGCATGGAATATTGACTTAAATAAACTTTAATTTACCTTACAGATAGTTGCATTTATCGGCCTCTTTCCTGACAACATCTAGCATGGAATCGATGAGTTCATCCCCTTCGGTGTAATGGCCCTTGGCCCAGTTGTTACCAGCTCCATACTGGCCAAAAAAAAAGTTGTAAGGACTTAATATCTAACCGTAAGGGCCTGATCTCATGTTTTCCATGGTCTTGGACTCAATATCCATGAGAACAGCCCGCGGAACAAACCTCCCACAGCTCGTCGCATTGTAGTAGACATTCACATTCACATTGTTATCAACGATGCGAGTTTTGGCGACAACTGATGGCGATGACTTTGGCGGCGACGTGTCATGTATCCATGTGCTATGGATAGACGACAAAAATGCTAGAGTGAACTTCCCCTAAAAGAACGCCTTCAACGTAATTATTCTATATAAAATTGGAAAAAAATTTATAAAACCTTAAA
>SNQJ01S0014822.1:29553-41593 GCA_010110895.2 Picea sitchensis
CGAAATAATGAAGAACCGAGTGTTCCCCTTCTTCCGATACCTGAAATCTCTAGTCCTTCGGGACCAGGTCGACGATCCAAATTTCCTCTGGAACAACGGTCCAGATCCTCTCTCGCATTTTGTGATTTCATGTTTCATGACTTCGCGACTTGGGCAGACAACTCCCTCCATGCTTCGGACTCCTAATTGTCGAGTTCCCGAAATCTTCTCGCGTCAGATCAATTAGACCAGATCGACGGTCCAGATCTCCTCGAGCTCCAACAGTCCCGATCCTCTCTCACTTTTTGTGAACTCGCGTTTTGTGATTTCGCGACTTTGGAAAATAGTTTCCTCCCTACTCCAGACTCTTGATTGCTGAGTTCCCAAAATATTCTCATGTCAAATCAATGGAACGAGATTGATGGTTCAAATCTCCTCGAGCACCAATGATCCAGATCCTCTCTTGCTTTTTGTGACTTCACGACTTTGGGAGACATCATCCTCCATGCTCCCGACTCTCGATTGTCGAGTTCTTGAAATCATCAGTCAACTGATGATCTTTTGTGTTGATTCTTACAATCACCCTCTCTCCTGAGCTTCTGATCATTTCTGACTTGGAAGAATTTCTAAGTAGACATAGGTGGCACCCCGTCCGGATTAGGGCCATCCAACTGGGAAATCTCCTCACATTGGAGCCATAGGGGTGAGCTTTGGGACTGCCTGGATTCGTGGAGAATGATCTACTGCATAGAGTCAACCCCTGCATTGGCCAGTCTTTTCACAATGTTTTCTTCACTTCGTCGAATGTGTGAGGGGGTTAGAGTTAGAAAGGGTCTGAGAAGAGCTTGGAAGCTGTAAAGAGGGCCAATGAGGCACCAACTGGGAGTGATTTTCCTTGAATCTCTACCATTCAGGATTTTTGTTGCCAAGTCTATTATGATTTTGGAGTCTCCTTCAATGATCAGACAGGTGAGGTTTTGATCTAGAGCCATTTGCACTCCTTTGATAAGAACCCAAATTTATGCTAAATTATTGGTGTCGCATCCAATATTTTCTGCAATGAGGCTTTGAATTTGGCCCAAGTTGTTTCTTATGACTTCTCCATAGCCTAAGTGACCCGGATTACCTTTTGATGCACCATCAAAGTTAACCTTATGGAAGTCTGGTGGGGGAGGGGGAGCCACTTAGAGGGACTGAGGGATTTTGAAATTAGGGGGGCTGCTGAGGAGGGGTGGAGTGTGCAAACGAGAAGCACCAAGAGTTGAGGAGCGAGAGCTCACCTGGGTTAGTGGGGAAGTCTTACTTGGTCCATAAATGTAGCTGAAGAATTTCCTGGAGATGCAGGAGGATTGTATTCCAGAGGAGGGTGGTAGGAGAGGGTTGGGAAAGAAAGATTCTTCTGTTCCTCTCTTTCCATAGTTGCCAAACTATGAATCCTGGAAAGAGTTTCTAGGTTTTGTTCAAGATAGGACTTTTGAAGGAACTAGAGCCCCAATCCCTGATGGTACTTATGATGTTGTTTTTAACTCGTTTGGTTCTTCGCATGAACTGAGTGGCCTGGTTCCATATGTTCTCACTGAGTGGATAGTTATTTAGGAGGTGATCCATGGTTTCTTCCTGGAGATGGCAGATATGGAAAATCGAGGGGCCAATGAAACCTCGTCTTTGAATATTTTCCCAAGTTAATATCTTGTTCTTAAGTAGAAGTCAGAGGAAAGTGGAGATTCTGGGCCAGAGTTTTGATTTCCATATTGTTGTCCAGATGTTATCTTTCTCAAGATTATGGAATTTCTCCTGAAGAGTGTATCCCTCCTTAAGAGTGAAGCTTCCATGCGGTGTGTATCCCCATCTGAGAATTTCTTGGTCTGTGATTTTCTGGATTCACCTTTGGGTTGAAGCTTGTTTCTAGTATTATAGGTCATAGTCTATTGCTACTTGGAGTTCCTGATGAGTATATTTCCAGCTTCGCCAGGGAGAGATGATGGGGGTATTTGTCCACAAATCTGTCACTTTGAGAGTGATAAGATCTTGAATGTGATTTTCGTAGGATTGTAGATTTTCTTCCAGTTGTAGGGGTGGAATTTGATTCCAGGAATCCGTCTAGAATAGGGCATTCTGGCCATTTCGAACTTCCCAGAAAGCATGTTCCTGTATGAGTGGTTGGTTTTTCCAGGCCGCATTCTAGATGTTGGAGCCTTAAATTTTCTCTTATGTTCTTATAAGTTGACTTTGATGAGTATTTGGGGCATATTTTCATTTCCATATTTTTTCCCAGATCTCTGTTGGTGTTTTGAGCCATCTCCATCAAATTCTTGCTCCCATGGTGTTGTTTAATTTTCCAGGGTCCTGGAGGCCCAAACCACATGAATATTTGGGCTTGCAGACTTTGTCCCGGCTGACTAGGGCCCATTTTTTGTTTGGGTTGTGTCCATTCCATAGAAATTTTCTTTGCAGATTCCTTATATTATTTATGACTGATTGGGGGACAACTAGGGCTGGGAAGAGGTAAGCTAGGATGGCTTGGAGGACTGATTTTAAGAGAACAATTATGGCTGGAAGATTGAGGGAGCGAAAGCTCCAATTTCTAAGACAGTTGGTGATGGAGAGTAGGAGAGAGTCCCAGGAGATGTTTCTGGTTGCTAAGTCAGAAAGAGGGAGTCCCAGGTAGAGAGAAGGTAAAAGTGCGGACAAGGGTATTCAAAAGATGAGAAAGGTGTTGTTGGATTGCTACAGGAGTATTAAAAAAAAAGAGCTATGATTTGGCTAGATTAAAGGTGGTGTTAGAGGCCTTGCGCAAATCGAAGAGGATGGAGCTTAGTTTAATTGCTTCTTATGTGGTGGGGGTGTTCATTAGCAGTGTGTCATCAAAAAATTGGTCATGGGAGGTTGCCGATTGTAACCCATGAAGAGGGAGGCCTTGGAGGGATCCATTTTGAATTGAAGCCTTCATATAACATCCTAGACCTTCAGCCATTATGACAAAAAGGAAAGGGGAGAGAGGGTTTCCTTGCCTTATTTCTCTTGTGGGGGAGAAGGGTTGAGAGGGGACACCACTGACGAGGATTGAGAAAAAGGTTGAGGAAATTAGGTTCATTATCCAAGAGATCCAATCCTTGTTGAAACCAACAACCAATAGGAGAGATTTCATGTATTGCCAGCTTAATTTGTCAAAATATTTTGAAAGGTCAAGTTTTAAAAGCATACCTGGAGTACGGGTGCTCTTGAGTGAGTGAATGATTTCATGGAAAAGTATGAAGTTATCCATGATTTTCCTTCCTTCGACATATCCTGATTTCTCCTTGGAGATGATGAAGGGGATAGATGGCTTGATTCTTAGAGCTATGACCTTGGAAATGATTTTGTAGATCACGTTGCAAAGTGTTATGGGTCTGAAGTTCTTCGGATTCATGACCCTTTCTTTTTTGGGTATTAGGGTGAGGAAAGTGGCATTTAGTGTTGAAAGAAATTTTCCTGAGCTACGTGATTCCTCCACCAGCTGCTACTCTTCCTCCCTTAACATTGGCCAATAGGAGTGGAAGAAGTTTTTTGTGAAACCATCTGGGCCTGGAGCCTTGCCTATGGGTAACTCCTGAATAGCCTGATCAAATTTTGCTTGTGTTATTGGTGTCATGAGAGCCTCATTCTATTCTTGGGTGATTATAGTTGGGATATTTTGGGTCACCTTCTCTTTTACTGAGGTGCGGTCCACCTTGGGTTCTAAGAGGAGATCCTTGTAGAAGTCTGTCATCTCATGCGTTATTTCCTAACGAGTTAACAGGGTGTTTCCTTGTGATTCATCCAACTTTGTGATGTGATTGATGAGATGTTTGTGGATCATGGAGCAGTGGAAGAATTTGGTGTTTTTCTTTCCCTCGTTGAGCCATTGAACCCGATATTTCTGTCTCCACAGGATTTCTTCCTACTTGCGTCTTTCTTCTAGTTGCCTTTTGAGTTCATTCTCCTCCTGTTGCTAAGTGATTATGTATCCTCCGTGAATGATTTGTCCCTGAAGTTTCTTTAGTTTTTCTTCTAGCAGTTTCCTTTCCTGGAAAATGTTCCCAAAGACTTATTTGTTCCATTTGCGCACCTATTGTTTAAAATATTTGATTTTTTGCTAGAAGAAATACATTTTTGTACCCAGTGCTCCACCAGTGACGGGATAGCTCCTGGAAATCTAGATGGGAGAGACAAAAAATTTCAATTCTAAAGGGTTTAAGTTTGGGGGTGGCAATAGTGTCAACCCAAAGCTGAACTGGCCAGTGGTCCAAGCCTGCCTTCGGGAGGATGTTGGAATCTACTAGGGGGCCTTACAAAAGGAGAGTTTCCAAGATGAGGAAGTGATCAAGCCTGCATGAGATTTTTGGTGACCTGATATTTTGTTGGTCTAGATGTAGGTGCCATTGCCATTCTCAATATCTACCAGTCTGAGGTTCTGTATGAGTTCCTAGAATTTTGTGCTATCCTACTCCAGGGGATTCCCCCCCCCTCGCTTCTCCTCCAGCGTTAGAATCATGTTGAAGTCACCCCCTATTATCCATTGCTTTCCCTCTGCTAAAGAACCTAGGTAAGCCAAGCTCTGAAGAAAGAGGTCTTTGTCTTGGTTGTTCTGCGGTCCATAAGCATTTGTGATCATTCCCTCCTTGTCCAAACCTATGACTCTGTAGTGCGTTATGATGGTTCTTGGAGTGGGGAAGCCTTGATCAAGGATGACTGTAGTAGGATTCCAAAGGATGGTCAGGCCTCCTAAAGCCCCTTTTGAGTCTATTTGATAGGATTTGTAGTTATGCCAACATATTTTAATGATATCTTCTACAGTTTTCCATGCACATTTTCTCTTGTATCAGTAATATATCAGGGTCTTTCATTTTGATGCAATTTCGGAGAATCCTTTGCTTAGATCTTCCATTTAGGCCTATGATAATCTAGGTGGGGATCTTCATAGTCAACAATTTGGTGGGTGTGAGAAGGAACTCTATGAGAGCTTGTGAATCTGTCCTGAGTTGATCATATAGTTTCTCACCTCCTTTATTAGCTGGTGAGATGATTTTCTTCCCCATCTCTTATTTTCTTTTGGGTGTCTTCTTGGATCTAGGTTTGGGTCTATGTTGATCCCCAAACTAGAGGTATCCCATGCTGATGAATCCATAAATACCTTGTGAACTTTTCTAAGTTGGTCCTCTAGTAAGGTGTGGAGATCCTTCTTATTGAGTGCCTCTTCTAGCCTATCTAGGTCAATTTTTGTTAGGTCCTACTCATCCATTTCCATGACTGTGTCTTCTTCTCTTTCTGGTTCTTTCCCTGAGGCAGGGTGAGTCTGTGGGTCTACTTGATTTGTTGGGGTCTAAAGCCCTAGAGACGGCTAATCTTACTTGCGCTTGCTGAGATATTTCCCCGCATTCTTGTGGGGGGTTTCCACCTATTCTTCCTTTGTAAGGCGATTGAGGGCTTCAAATGAGTTGTTATTCAAGTTGTTTTTTCCATTGATAGTTGTGGGCTTCTTCTAAGCTTGTTTCCTTCGGTGTTGAACCTGGGTGAATCCTTCCTTTAGTTTCTCTTCAACTTCCTATTTGGGGGGGGGCATTTAGAGGGTAGTCTCTGAAAAGGTGCCCATATTCATGGCATTTTCTGCATCTGAAGGGGATGTGTTCATAGTCTATGGTTTGGGCCCATTCCTCGTCTTGGTATTCTAAGGTAACTATGCCTGGCAGATATTTGGAGATGTTCATATAGACAGATATCCTTGCATAGGAGGTCTATTTTATCTGTTTGGTAGCTTTAGAAGATTTGACGTAGTTACCCAAGGTGTTTCCTAAGCCCATTAAAATTTCCTCTAACCAAAACTCTTGAGGTAAGGAATAGAGGCGAATCCATACTGGTGCATAGGCAAAGTTTTCCTTTTCTGGGCAGAAGCGATCCGTCCAGAACCTCAGGTAGAGACCAATAGAGTTGTAGAAATACAGTCCTCCTTCAAAGATCTAGTCCTTGTCCTCCAAGTTGTATAATATTACTGTAAAGAATCCTTTGGAGCTTAGTTGAAGCTCATAATCTCCTTTGGGGTTCCACCATGCCTTGATCCAAAGAGCTAGGTCCTTTTCTGGGGGCCAGAGACCTAGGAATTTTCCTATAAGGGCATGGTCTCTCATGAACTACGTGCGTTCCCCTATCCTGGTGGTTTTGATAGCATACCTAGGCACAATCGGGGCTTGGGGGATACATTTGTCGAGTATCCAGACCCGAGATGCTTTTGGATGCGAGGAATCTGCATCCATATTCGATTCCTTGCTTCCAACCATTTCTTCTTGTAGGTATTGTTCTCGCATGTGAAAAGGTGACTCAAAGGATGGATGACGCACTCTAGCGTTCTCTGGGTCATTTTTTGTGGAGTTACAGTAAGAGGGGGATTTCACCCCCCCTTTTGTGCCCATTTTGTTGTGGCGTTCAGAGCCACTAAGCAGCAGCATTCAACCTGTACAGAAGAGGTCAGAAGAGATCAGGTTGGATGGGTTTTGGAACATTAAATCCCTAAACCTTGTAGGGCACCACTTGTAGATATCTCCTCTTTTTTTCTACCAATGTAACTATATAACATTGTTAATAATGTAACATTGTTATAATATAACAATGTTACAATGTAACATTGTTATAATATAACAATGTTACAATGTTATATTATAATATAACATTGTTATAATATAACATTGTTATATTATAACAATGTTATAATATAATATAACATTGTTATATTATAACAATGTTATAATATAAGAGTGTTATATTATAACAATATTACAAATAACCATCTTTAATCATCTTTAACCATCAAAATGTGACAAATAACCATCTTTAACTCAACCAATGTCAAATCATCCCTAGGGGATGAGGTCATGTTTTGAATTGTGATTGGTTCTTATAAAGTTGATTTTGATGGTACATTTTTTTGTTTTTGTTTTGAGGCCCTTTTTTAACCTCAAAATTCCCCTAATGTACTCCTATCAATCCATCCACTTGTATAGAGGCAGTAGAATATGATGAATGGAGGAAGACAATGTAATGCGAATATGATGTAATAATTAAAAACCAGACATGGAAATTGTTAAGTGTCCAAAGAATGTAAAACCTATTGGAATATTGGTTGTTGTCATTAATGTCAACCCTAGTCATGGGTTTTTGAGCACAAGATTGATGAAGGTATTTGGACATGAAGGACAATGCACATGTAGATACAACACCCATGGATGGATAGTAACATCATGTTCTTTCCAGTGGTATGTGGCACATCACGTGGATCCTCATGGTTGAGGAGAAATGAATTTTTGAAGATGACAAAGTGAATTGAAGAAGGAAGTACATGTAGGCCCTGAAAATAATTAAAGAAAAGAATTACAAAATAAGAAAGTGTCACGTCGGCCCTAATGTTAAAAGGAAGTGACATAAATGGTATAAATACATATCATTATACATTCATTTTATACACAAGTCAAATTTCAGAGGAAATCATAAGTAAAGAAGGCCGGATTTTAAGGGAGGATGGAGTCTTTTGGTGATGTGTTCTAAAGTATGTTATTTTCAGGTCATCTTACCATTTTCGCTATAAATTTTTTTCTAGAACGATTCAGATGGTGAAATTTCTATGGTATTGAGAAGAAATATCAAGGTATGTGTGGTAAAATTTTCATCTCTTGATTCACTATAACTATGGAGATACACTCTCTGGAAGATAAGGTTTTTGACCAATCCTGAAGCTAGTTAATAAACAGGTGTTCCGGGTAAAAAAGTCATAACTTCTTCCTAAATAATCCAACTAAAGTGGGACCATTTCATTGGAAAGAGTACAGACTTTATTTTCTTGTTTGCGAGTTTCAAAATAGTATGTTAAATATTGAGCGTGGGGCATTATGTACAGGTTCGCTCTCCTGAATAAACCAGAATTGAATAAAGTCTATCATTATTTATATAACTTATTTTTGGGGAGGATTCAAGGAGTGAAACTTGGAGGAGTTTCAAAGAATACATTGAGTAATATTATCTGCAGGATCAGAGTATTCCAAGAATTGAATAATTACAGAAGTTGAAGAAGTCTCAGGAATCATTATCAGGCTCTATGTCATGGTTGGTTGATGGTGATGATTTAATGTAAAGTTTTATTATCTCTCATATATTCGTGGGTGGAAGGAAGGGGAAAGGATGGAGAGTTCAATATTCTATTGATATTGGAGGATTGTATCTTCCTCTTGGAGGTTTATCCCTCCCTTTATATGTGGAAGCTGTAGCTACCTTTGGAAGTCATTACTTCCCTTGACCAATAACTATTGATTATTTATCATATATTGTGCATGGTGTATTGTGGTGTATTGATGTAACTCTTATAATATTGTTCATCGCTCATTGGATATAATTGAATGGTTTAAGTATAATTTGAAAAGGTTTTTACATTGTACTTGATACTAATTCACCCACCTCTCAGTATCAACAATTGGTATCAGATCAGGTTGCCTTCAGAACAGTTTAACCACTGGAAGGAAAATACTGAGCAGAGATGGATGATGATGAGCACATTTAAAATGGGATTCAAAAATTTGATGGAAGAAATTATGCATACTAGAGTGATAGAGTGAAAACTTACCTAACGACTTTGGGAGTAGGCACTTGGTACTCACTTGTAAATGGCTATGTAATCGCAAATAATGCTCCAACCGATCCAAATGACAAGAAGCTTATGAGTTGTAATTCAAAATCCAGACATGTTATTCTAGCAGCATTGGCACCAACCATTGCTAGCAAAGTGATGGGATCCAACATTGCTAAAGAGGTATGGGACAAACTCAATATTATCTAGGAAGGTGATCCAAAAGTTAAGCAGGTCAAGCTTCAACGACATAGAGAAGAATTTGAAAATTTGAAGATGAATGAAAAGGAAGATATTGCAACCTATCTTCCTAGATTTGATGAAGTTGTTAATACTATCAGAGGATTAGATGAAGAGCTCGATGAATCGTTGGTTGTACAAAAAGTGTTGAGATCACTTCTCTTGAAGCATGATGTTAAGGTCTCCGCTATTGAAGAAACTAGGGACTTGACAAAAATGACAATGGATGAATTACATGGGTCTCTTATAGAATTTGAAATGAGAACAGGTACAGAAAGTGACCAGCCAAACAATGAAGCAGACTTTAAAGCAATAAAGAAGACAAAAGACAGGGATAACAACCTTGATGAAGAAATAGAAAATTTCATAAGAAGGTTCCAGAAGGGAAGTGGAAGATACAAAGGTAAGTCTCCTCTCAAATGCTTTAACTGTGGTAGAATAGGACATATCGTTGAAAACTTCTACTATAANCAGAAATAGAAAATTTCATAAGAAGGTTCCAGAAGGGAAGTGGAAGATACAAAGGTAAGTCTCCTCTCAAATGCTTTAACTGTGGTAGAATAGGACATATCGTTGAAAACTTCTACTATAAAAAGAGAATTCTCAACAATAAAAAGAGCTTCTACTCCAAGGATGATGACATCTCCTCAGATGAGAGTGATGAAGAAGACAATTATGGAGGAGAAGTCCTCTTCATAACCCAAGAAACCTAGGATGATGATCACAAGAATTATAAAGAAGAAGAAATCATTTGTGAAGAAGATTCAGATGAAGAAAACAACCTTGATTCCTTTTGGGGATACAAAGACAATGCAGAGAGTGAAAAAGAAGATGAGAATATCGAAAAGTTGAAGTATGTTGAAACTGAAAATAGCAAGCTTAGAAACACAAACATAATACTAAAAGGTGAATTGAGTAGTTTTGAAGAAGAGAATTACAAGCTTGAAAAGACCATTAATAGATTGAAGGAACAATTAGAAGATTATGAGAAATTGAAAGCAGAATTGGATCACACAAAAGGGGAGCTACTATTGACAATAGAAAAGTTGAAGAAGTTCGAAAAAAGCACTGAAAAATTAGATGGGATCCCTAGCAGTCAAAGATATCCAAACGAAAAGACAAGACTAGGATACAATGACAGTTTGAAGACAACAAAACAATAGAAGGAAGTTGAAAATGATGAAACCAACACTCCAGAACAAGTTGAACAACAAGATAGAAGACTAGAATTCAGAAGGAATGAAACATCAAGAAGATCCTCTCCCATCAGGTATAAAAGAAATCATTATGAAGGAAACTACAGAAGAATAGATCGTGAACCCAGATGGACCACACCACAAAGAAGATCACTTACTCCCATTTATCAAAATTTATCTCTTGGACATTGTTATACTTGTGGAAATTTTGGACACAAGGCAATCAATTGTAGAATCAATGAAAGGATGAACTAGGCAAGCTACATGAATGGTGAAAATAGTAGATATGGAAATGTTAGTAGACCTATCAACAGAAATTATAATCCATTTGACCCATTAATGGATCAAAATATTGCATGTTACAAGTGCAATAATCTTGGTCATAAAGCACGAGATTGCAGAGAGATGAAGGAATATAATCATATGCCAAATGTCTGTATACCAACTCCAACATGGAAAAGGAAAGAAATTCCACAAAATGAAAACTGTGAAATAACATTGGTCGCTAAAGAATGCAAAGAAGAAGATGAATGGTTCATAGACAATGGGTGCTCATCTCATATGACCAGAGATCAAAGAAAATTTGTCAGGTTGAAGAAAAAGGGTGGAAATGTTGCAATTGGAGATGACTCATCTACCAAAATACTTGGAAAAGGAATTGTAAAGCTTGGAAGTGAAAATGTAATAGCAGGAAAAGTACTATTGGTTGAATATCTGAAGAATATTCTCCTCAGTGTCAGAAAAATATGTGATCAAGGATACACTCTTACGTTTGACTCCCGAAAAATGTAAAATAAGAGAAAATAACTCAGGAAGAATGGTTGCAATTGCAACAAGAAGACCAAACAACATATACATCCTAGACATGAATAAGAGAGAGAAGATATAAGCCACACAAAAGGATTCCAAGGAAGAAAAAGTCTCAAAGACAAAAAATAAGGATGAAGTATTATTGAGTGCCACATGTTTAGGGGGAGCAGCTCCAAAGAAGAGAGTTACCTTTTTCCATTAAACTCAGGGGGATAAGCCCTACCCTTTTCCATTGATTTCAAAGGGGGAGAGAAATTGGGATCATGATTATAAGGGGAGCATGAGTGTTGCCATCAATGAAAAAGGGGGAGATTTTTGGAATATTGGTTGTTGTCATTGATGTCAACCCTAGTCATGGGTTTTGGACCACAAGATTGATGAAGGTATTTGGACATGAAGGACAATTCACATGCAAATACAACACCCATGGATGTATAGTATACATCATGTTGTTTCCTATGGTATGTGGCACATCACGTGGATCCTCATGGTTGAGGAGAAATGAATTTTTAAATATGACAAAGTGAATTGAAGAAGGAAGTACATGTAGGCCCTTAAAATAATTAAAGAAAAGAATTACAAAATAAGAAAGTGTCAGGTTGGCCCTAATGTTAAAAGGAAATGACATAAATGGTATAAATACATATCATTATACAATAATTTGATACACAAGTCAAATTTCAGAGGAAATCAGAAGTAAAGAAGGTTGGATCTCAAGGGAGGATGAAGTCTTTTGGTGATGTGTTCTAAGGTATGTTATTGTCAGGTCATCTTACCATTTTTTCTATAACTTTTTTTATAAAATGTAGATGGTGAAATTGATATGGTATTGAGAAGACATATCAAGGTACCTATGGTAAAAGTTTCATCTCTTGATTCGCTATAATTATGGAGATAGACTCTGTGGAAGATAAGGTTTTTGACCAGTCCTGAAGTTAGTCAATAAACAAGTGTTCTGGGTAAAACAGTCATAACTTATTCATAGAGAATCCAACGGAAGTGGGACCAATTTCATTGGAAAAATTACGGACTTTAGTTTCTTGTGTGCGAGTTTTAGAATCTGATGTTAAATATTGAGCGTGGGGCATTTTGTACAAGTTCACTCTCTTGAATAAACTAGAATTGAATAAAGTCTACCATTCTTTCTATAACTTCTTTTTGGGGAGGATTCAAGGAGTGAAACTTGGAG
>SNQJ01S0014822.1:41643-56964 GCA_010110895.2 Picea sitchensis
TTGGGGAGGATTCAAGGAGTGAAACTTGGAGGAGTTTCAGAGAATACATTGAGTAATATTATCTACAAGATCATAGTATTCCAAGAATTGAATAATTATATAAGTTGAAGAAGTCTCAGGAAGCATTATCAGGCTCTATGTGATGGTTGGTTTATGGTGATGATTTAATGTAAAGTTTTATTATCTCTCATATATTCTTGGGTGGAAGGAAGGGGAAAGGATGGAGAGTTCAAGCCTCTCTTGATATTGGAGGATTGTGTCTTCCTCTTGGAGGTTTATTCCTCCCTTTACATTTGGATGTTGTAGCTACTTTTGGAAGTCATTACTTCCCTTGACCAATAACTATTGATTATTTCTCATATATTGTGCATGGTGTATTATGGTTTATTGATGTAACTCTTATAATATTGTTCATCGCTCATTGGATATAATTGAATAGTTTAAGTATAAGTTGAAAAGGTTTTTAAATTGTACTTGATACTGATTCACCCCCCTCTTAGTATCAACAAAACCCATTTAATGTAAGTGGGTTTACATAATAAAATATATTGAAAATGGTGAAATCGATAAGTACAAGGATAGATTGGTTGCAAATGGGTTTTCTCATAAAGAAGCGATTGATTACAAATAAACGTTTTCTCCAATAGCTAAGTGTAATACTATTAGGGTCATGCTAGCTTTGGCTGCACAAAATGGATGGAAAGTACACCAAATAGATGTGAAAATTGCATTTATAAATGGTGATCTATAGGAGAATGTATATATGAATCAACCTCCTGGTTTTGAAGATTCATGGCAAGAAAATAAAGTTTGCAAATTGGTTACGAAATTTTATGGGTTAAAACAAGCACCCAAAGCTTGGTACACTAAAATGGATGCATATCTACAAAAAGTTGGTTTTCTACGAAGTGATTGAGATGACACTTTGTATGTTTGAATTCAAGGAAGAAATTTGATAATTTTGGTAATGTATGTTAATTATTTTCTCATAATAGGTAATAACAATGATCATATTTCTCAGGTAAAGAAACAACTTCTAACAGGTTTTGAAATGATAGATTTGGGATTACTTCACTACTATCTTGGAGTTAAAGTAATGCAATAAGAAAGAAACATATTTATTTCTTAAACTAAGTATGTTTCTAAATTATTGAAGAAGTTTGGAACAGAAGATTGCAAACTAGCCATCACCTCCATGGAGCAAAACTTAAAAATTTCTAAATTTGAAGAGGGGGTACTTGTTAGCATTACCAGTTGTCAACAATTAATTGGAAGTTTAATCTATCTGACAAATACTTGTTCGGACTTATCTTTTGTATTCAATGTCCTTTCCAAGTATATGCAGGAACTGAGAGAAATTCATTGGAATGCATCGAAAAAGGTACTTTGATATCTTCAAGGAAAAAAATATTTTGGACTTGAGTAAAAGGAATAACAAATTTAGACTTGTTGGCTACTAATATGTAGACTTAGATAGAGATTTTGATGACATGAAATCTACCTCAGGATATTTAATGAGCATGGGGTCAGTTGTTGTGTCCCGGAGTTGTAAAAAACAAGCCACGACTGCAAATTCTACAGCAGAGACTGAATATATTGCAGCTTGGAAAGTGGCTTGCGAAATAGTATAGTTACAAAGCATTTTGTAGGATCTTAAATTTATTCATAATGAAACTACTCCATTATTCATTGACACTCAATCAACGGTGAAGTTAGCCAAAAATCTAGTACTTCACTTGAACAAAAAACATGTTGACACAAAGTACCATTACCTTCGAACTCTCATCGTCAAGGAAATTATCATGCCAACTTATTGTCCAACAGATGATCAAATTGTTGACAAATTGACTAAATATCTTAGAAGGATTAAATTCACTAAGTTCATAACTGAGCTTGGTATTATCTCTAAAGAAATTTTGGATCAAAGGGGGGATTGTTAGAAATTATGATCCAAAATAATTAACTTAGGAATTTAGTGAATACTTTTTTATTAAATAAAACATTAATGTAAAAGGACACCTACACACTCATGTGACTCTGTGAGATGTCCAAGTTATTTTTAGTTAGTTCAAAATAAAGGTATTTCTCAGTATTGATTTTGGGGTATTTATCCCATTTTCTATTCTATGTGAGGCCGATTTTTGGCCCTTAGCCCTCACGTTTTATTGTTGTAATAGTTTTCCTTCTTTAACAAAATTTATGTCTTTGAGGACACTTTGTCACTTACTTCACCTATAATTTATTCCTTTACATTGCACAATTCAAATAAATTATCATTTTTTTTATTAATTGCAAAATCTATATAGGAATCATTTAAATAAATTAGAATTTAAGATTCAAAATAATTTACTTTTTAATTAAAAATAATGAGGAGAGGTTATCCACTATCAGATGCCCATATTTATTCATTGAAGCTAAACTTCATAGTATAAAAACCTTGTCGATGATGTTTTAGTACTATTGCCCATGGATCTAAGACAACAACCTCAAGGTCAATAATGTTGTTCCTTAGAATACTTACTTCACCTATAATTTAACCCTTTGCATTACAAAGTTTAAATCAATTATCATTTTTAGTAATTACAAAATTTATATAGGAATTATTTAAATCAATTAAATTTTAAGGTTTAAATAAATAAAAAAATAGTAATTGCAAAATTTATATAGAGATTATTTAAATCAATTAAATTTTAAGATTTAATTTAATTTAATTTTTAATTACAAATATATTTTTAAATACACAAATATTTCAAATTAAAAAATGATCTTTGATGTAGATATTAATTGAAAATCAAAACCTCTGCTTCATAGAGTTGATGACAAAGCTACATGAGCTACTAAGGAGCCCACTATGAAGAACCTAAGAGACATAAAGTTAACGATGAGACTCACAAGCACTTGCCATCAACAGATGTGTGAGATCATGCGAGAGGAAGGAAAACAACAAGCATTCGATCGAAAGGAACTTACTCTCCCAATGCTACCTTGAGATCTGATTCTTATTCATACAACGTGTGAGGGAATCTTTGTCTCCAAAAATAAAAAAGGGAGGTTGCGGAGAAAAAAGTCCCTGCCCAGAAGGTATCAGTAGCATGTGTAATAGATAGCAACAGGAATAGCACATGTAATGATTGAATTTGTTAATTTTAAACTGAACCATAGAATAGTTTCAGTGGATTAGCATGGCTCCCTGTAAGTAACAGTATTGATGCAATTCATTGTGCAGGGAAGAGATGTCTAATTCTAAGGTATTACCTATGCAATGAAGCTCGCACAGAAGTTGTAACATAGGCTTCCCTATTATGTAGGGTAGAGTAGTATAATAATTTATTATATATTGAATAATTCTTCAAGAGTGCATTCGTCTTTCGAGAAACGAGGCAGATGGCGTGGAAAAACTTTAATTGCTCACATATTCTGAGGTATGAAGATAATCATCATGAAACAAATAATAAATAAGATAATCATCGTGATAAAAATAATAAATATACAAAACAATATTGTTCTCTGATAATCAATTACCTTTGAAATGATTATGAACATGATTATTGGTAGGAGAGGGCACAACCGCCGAATAAACAACAGGAACCAAAATTCTTCTTTTCTTAATTTCTACTTTTATTTCGCCTCTGGATGCCATAGTTTCTACTCGAACGTATTGGAATACAAGAATTAATTACCAATAAGAGGAAATACATGCAAACTAAAGTCTACAAGATTAAAAATGAATTATCAGAATATAACTGGAATTTCTATAATAGAAAGGAGCGTTGAACAGAAAACAACTTGCCTGAGGAAACATGTGAACTTGTGTTTGTTGCAGATGACCAATGGATGAGCGTAGGAGTGACAAGCATAAGCAGGGCCCATAAGAGAATGATCAATACAAATGCAGAACATGATGTTTCATCAGCTTAATTTAGCATCTCCAACAATCATGGAGAACCAGGAGAACGAACAATGGGCACCAATGATTTCAGTTGAATTCAATTGAAAAGGCTCATAACCTCCATGTGTGTAGTTGGAGGGGAATACGCGGAAGAATATAGCCAGGCACAGATGTACCCTTCATCCTGCTGGTCATGTGCTCACATATAATTTTTATTCTTATTAATTTATTAGAATCCATATAGGTGAAGGATCCGATCACATCATGCTACATTTCACAATCTTCATCTGACCTAACGATGCTTAAAAATTTTAGGGTGGATATGACCACTTGTGTTTATCGCTTATCCAACCAGCAAAGCTAAAATCATATAAAAATATGAGAATGTTTACTGACTTGGTTCATTTATTACATATTTAGTGTAACGTAATGAGACAGACTTAACGAAATTTGTCTAACAGAAACTGTAAATTGATAGCAAGAAGGTGAGTGTTGATATTTTTTGGTGGATAGAGTGTTGATATTTTTTTTCTATAAGTGGAGGAAGGTGAGTGTTAAAATTGATTTCTAGGATTGTGAGAATGTTAAAATTGATTTATGGAATCAAAGATAAAATTAAATTATAATAATAGGATTATTATTTTGTAAATTTTTAAAGATTTTAAATAACAACCATCTACATGGACGATGAGAACAAAGGCACATAGAAAAGGAATATCATAGCGAAGTTAGGTGGAGTCTAGTTGACATTTCACTGACAAAGGGATATTGTATCACTGACAGATGCAACCAAGTGTTAGTTGTATTGAGCCACACGTTCACATCTCTTCTACCGTTTTCAAGAAGATTGAATGCATGGTCAAATCCATTAGCCATGCACTACCCATTTTTCCATAGTATTTATCCTTCGGTTGTCTCTCCTTGAGAACCTGGTTTTAGCTTCTCACCCTGAGCATAACCCTTCATAACCCTTCATCAAATTTTAATTTGTATTCAAATGAGAAGGATCTGGTGCTGAAGTTGTTAGCACCATTGTGAGGGAATGAGAGTTCCTTTATTAGGGTTGAACCTAGTTTGATACATGTAGCTGAGCAGCGACCTTTGGAGAGGAAGGAAGTTTCAAGGGTCTGAATCAAACTTTGTTGGCATATGAGATGAGGTAGGTGTATAACCTTCTTTGGTCATCTACCTAGGAGCATTGGTATCCAAATGCTTAGGTTTAAGAGCTAGCTGCTGACATTATATCAGTTTCCAGAACCAATTTTGGAATCAGACCATGAAGATGTAAATTCTCGGCCAAGTCTTTCTCACCGTCCTCGATTCTTTCTCTAGGCCATTCAGTTGAATATGATGGTTTGCTGGATTCCTTGTTGTTGCATCGCATTGTTTGTTTAAGGGTTGGCCTCTGAGGTGGTATAACATAACTAAGTGTTACTTTGTAGCATGTTTCAGAGTGGCGGTGTTGCATGTGAAATGGTTTTGTCGGTAGGGATGATAACTAGCTTGAAACAATAATTCTGTTGGCAAAGGATATTACACTCTGGAATTGGAAAAACACCGTGCCTAGTGCAAATGGGAAAGTTGTAAGTCAACTATATTTTCCATTCCCAACTTTTTTTTTAGCACATAGGTGCAACTCTGCAAAAATCCACCCAATTTCATGTGTAGTCTATAGTTCAAATTACACATTGTATACGAGAGAAGAACCAATAAATAAATTTTGTTATTATTATGTGCTTTTTACGCATGTTCGCTTCTCTTCTGAATGAATATATCAGGAGAATCATGGTGTATCACCTATGTAAACTCCTATCATGCCTGTAATAATGAAATCAGAGGTAAATTGAGCTGCGGAGTAGCACAATAATGAGCACTCCATGAACATTATAAGCTAGACTGGAAATCCAAATTTTATCTAAACTAAAGTCTTTATTTACAATATCGTGTGCAGTTAGCTTATATTACACTGCACAACCATCCATTGGGTTTGATGAGCATACATATAATATGATATAGTGGATTTATCAGACACCAGTTGGAGAGACTAATACTATTGAAGAGATTATATTGCATCAGGTGTGGCAGGTGAAAGTACCACATTGGAAGTTGGGGTCGCACTTGAATTCGTTCTCCAGAGATACATCTCCACCATGCATGTTTACACCAAACCCAAATACATTCAATTGTCATCTCATCCTGAAACCATAGAAACCAAAACAATCAAAACATCAAACAAGCTTAGTCCTCGCTAGACTCAAACTCATGAAGAACGAATAATTTCTCATTGATAGATGAAGTTATCAGTTAATTGTTGTATCAAATCTTGCACATATATCAAGTTAATTAAAAAAAAAACTGATACGGATCTATTGACTTATCGACTTGAATATATTCAAAACCCTTGTAACTATTTAAACAATACTTTACATATTAGAAAACACTGGTGCCTTTACATTATATAGCAACCATGGTTGTCATATTTTCTACAAACACAAAGCCCATAAATACCTTAATTTCTCAAAACAATGTTCCCTATAAGAGAAGTCCTTTCCTTCATTCAAAGGGGATATACTAAAGCCTACTAATATGGATAGATACTAAACCTTACTATTTACAAGGAAAGGCGTTATATCAAGTGGGATAGGTTCTTTCATCAAGCTGTGATGTCTTCCTTGACTCTTTGTAGTTCAATCCCCAAGCCATCCCAAAAGAGATGAATAAAGGCAAGACACTCTACTAGACTCTTCCTATAGCTTTCCAGTCCAAATGGGAGTTGGTTTTTCTGTGTTATGTCCCTTAACACTTGGCCTTGAACTCCTTCTATTGTTGAACTAAATCTCCTACTCCAACCTGTTATCATGTTCAAAATGCAAAAAAACTAATGTTAATGTAGATTAGATTAAAAAAAATTGTAAAAACTCTTAATTAAAATCTCTAGATGTAGAGAAGCAACATTAAATGAAGTGAAAATTGAAATTGAAATCATAACCTATTTCATTAGAGGTTAATGTCATATTGACTATTACCCATTTCTTCGTATCTTGGTACACCTGCAGGTAGTAATGGTTCCCAACAACAAATGAAGAAAACGACACTCAACAAAGAAATCTGCACAATAAAAGAGGAGATGAGAAACCGACATAGCATAAGAGATGAACAGGAAATATCTCTTGCATTTCAAATGAACAAGAAATAATTTTTCAACTTCATTAACCTCAAAGCCTTTGTTATTTTCACTAGTTGGAAACAATGCTTCCACTTCTTTGAGGAATTTGATACTCTTGCCAATGAAGCATCCTCCCACTTCTCATCTTCCCACTTCTCGTCTTTGTCCAGAAGGAGCACTAAAGGATACTGAAACATATGTTTGTAGAGAATACGATGTGGTTGCAGAGAATACGACCTGGCCTTGGACATTTGGGAAATATGCCACAAGGTGGAAGCTAAGGAAATTCCAATAGGTGGCAGCTAAGGGAATTCCAATAAGCAATGGAGAAATCTCTATGATTTAACATTTAATGCCAAGAAGTAATGCTAGAAGTAGTTCTAGCATTACTTGACTTTTGCAATATTACTCAAAGAATATACACTTGAAAGTGATTTTAAGCCAAGATATGGTGAGGGTGTGCCTCGAGAACTACTTCTAGCATTACTTGACTTTTGCAATATTACTCATAGAATATACACTTGAAAGTGATTTTAAGCCAAGATATGGTGAAGGTGTGCCTCGGGAAGAGGCCAAATAAGGCCTCAAACTTCAAACTTAGGCCTAAAAACCAAATGTAGGATGGAAATTTGAATGAAACTCTTAAAATTTTGGTTAAAGTTTTTGGTTTTTGTGTCGTATTAATGCAAGAATGAAAAACCGATTACTATTAGTCCCTACAACCCGAAGGGCGGGGACTAATAAGGGTTCTCGAGGTTCGACTAATGGTTAAGCAATTACAAGGGACTACAATCTTTATTCTATTGCATAACAATAGTGAACATGTGTATTTAAAAAAAGAGATATTACTTATAGAATATAAGTTATTGTAGAAAAGATTTCTGTTTTTGGGCTTTTTTCCATATGTTGTGGAAGTTGAAATTCTATAAACTCTTTTCTAAGTTATTTGTTATGTCTATGTTGTTATTTGATTTTGGATGACAAGTTTATCATCATTTAAATTGATTTTAAGTTTATTTTTATTTAAGTAATCATAGATAAACTTACATCTTAAATTTTGAATTTTAATAATAATAATAATAATTATTATTTCAAATAAATCAATTTTATTTACAAACTTTCTTTGTAAGTAAAAAAATCTTAAATCAAATCTATATATATATCAAATTTAAAATTTAAAATTTAAAAATGAAAATTGTAAATTAAATGATGACATTATAATTTATCTAAATATATATGATAATGTAATAAAATAGTTATATATTTACATTTTATTTTCTCTTATATGAAATAGTGTGATAAATAGTTATAGATTTAAATTTTAAATTATTTTTTTAATTCATATTAATAGTAGAAAATGGAAGCTCCAGATGGGGTGACACGCGGCACTCTTGTGACATTGGGCTTAGCACTAAGCCAAGGCATAAATGCCGATGGCCGCCACCCACAAGTCTGCATTTATGATGGTGGACGGCCATAGCTGCAGCTATACGACGGAGGGACTCCTCCCTCGTGGGACCATTCACGCTCACAGTGCACTCAGCATGACAGGGTTTAAGGGGGGTCAGGTGACTTCGGCCTCTGGTAATTTGCTTTCTTTTCCGCCCAGATAGAGTGGGACTGCTCCTGCTTCGGCTCTTCTCTTCGCATGGACGCTCTGGTGCAGTCCTGTACCCCTCTCATCCTGGCTCACTCCCATCTCGTTGCATTTTGGTGAGGAATTTCTTGGCATTTCGCTCTTTTATGCGCCTGGACAGAGTCGGTCTGCTCTTGCTCCAGCTCTCCTCTTCTTCTGGGAGCTCTGGTGCAACCCAACATCCTTCTCGTCCTAGCTTATTAACTTCTCGCTGCAATCACTATGTACACTCATCCATTCCCCGGCAACCATGGCTAGAAAGAGGGGTAGGCCTCGCCGTGGCTCGGCTTGGTACGCCCACAAGGCGCAGCGGCAACGAAAAGAAAAATTGGAACGTGCTCTAGCAATGGCGACCTCCATTCTCCGGAAGAAGGCTCGGGCTGAGAAATTGGCGCTGCTCGCCACCATTGCGGATACGGGAGCCGCTGCAGTAGCGAAGCCACGGCAATTAAGTCGGGAGACAGGCAGGAGGCCGGGGCTAAGGATGCGTTTCCCACTTGTTACGTGGAAGAATTCCCATTTATGGAGGACCTGTCGACTGCCCAGGAGCCTCGCGCCATAGAGGCGACTCACCGGGATGAAAGCAAACCAAATTTCGCTTAGGAAGATGATATCCCCGACTGCATTGTTGAGGAAATTCCCTAGCCGGGTGACTACAGCCCCACCAACCATGATGTGCAGGCAACCAGAGCAGATGTGAATGCGGACAACAATCGCTCGGAGAGGAAGGATGTAGGGGATGATGCGAAGCAGATGGAGTTTGACGTTGGAATTGGAGCGACCGTGGAATTTAGGGATGTTCCCCTTAGTGACGTGGGTGATGGTTTGCATGGCTTTCTCCTCCGTGTAGAGCATCTGGCTCTGGTGTTCGAACTCCGAGGCCACATGGAAAACCTGGAGCATAGAGCCCTTCTCATGGGCCAACGTCTGGACTTTCTTCTTGACGCGTACTCCAATGTTCCAGCTCAGCGGAAATTCCCTCTCTACGCGCAGGCATTTGCCATCCCGGCTGGGTCCACATGGAAGTCTGGCAAGGGCGACAGGTCACCGGGTACCTAGGTCTTTATGCTTTCTTGGTTCTTAGTTTTATCATGTTACTATTTTATGCTCATTTGGACTATAGACATATGTCCTGGTTTCCTCCGGACAGGACAAGATGGTAATTATGACATGATCACTTTTGTCATATGTTTTATATAATGGTTATGTAATGAATGAACCACTTTGTACAAGTTTGGAAAAAATCAATATATCTAAAGCATTGGTTCTTTTCTAAGATTAAGACTTAAATCATCAATGGAAACATGTAGTGGGAATAAAATACCAAGCACGTTGAATATCTTACTTCAACATATCAAAGAAACCTTCCCACTCTCTATATAAATTTTTGGATGCCTCCAATTTTGGGGGTCTAGATAATTACAACAAGAGACTTTAATAGATCATATGAAACAATTGGCTTGCCTATTTTAATCCATTTTTAAAGAAAATATGTAAAAAGTATTTTTTATACAACTAAAGATTTAATAGATTCATATAAACATGATCCTCCAATAGAAATAATCTTTTCAACAATCAGACCAAGTTTATTTTTTCTTTGGAGATTCTATTTTGTTCTTTAACAATTCATTTTTCTAAGCCACATTCAATTGTACAATGTAAACTTTGTAAAGCATAATTACTATGTTCCAATTTCTGTGCAAGGCATTTCAAGGCACTTGGATTTAGATGGAAAATGAATAAATCAAGCATGCTCTCAAAATCAGACATGACCTCAAATGTCTCCTTTGCATTTTCAAACTAACCATACCTATAGTTTCAGTAAAGTTGATCACAACTAACATAAATTTATATCCATGATAACCTATAGCAACCCCTAAATGATCCCATAGAAACTTCTAGGAAGGAAGTTCCCCTTGCACTGTTGATGATGAAGTTCCTGTAGCACGTCCCATAGCATTCTCGTAGCATACTTGTAGCTGCTCCAATGAAATTATAGCATTCTACTCCCTACGCCATCTATACTTCAATCTCATAAGTAAATTAAATAATACAATTTATTTTGTAAACTACTGATATTTGATTGATACAGAGAACATAATCAAATGTATGAAAATCGAGAAAAAAAAGAAGAAGAATCTAACAACATATTAAAAACAAGTCTCAATCAACCATGAGACAAATTTGTGAGAAGTTAAGTGAAATGAATACAATATTGAATAGAAAAACGTTCAAATGTTATTTGCAAAGGAGTTCATTATAATAAATTTCTAATTTTCGTATCATATTTCTCATAGTTGGGAACTTAGATCTTTACCTGGAGGTAAGCTGGTACAATATATTTGAAAATCAAGCTTTGAACAAAATTTTTGTTGCATTGTAGCCCATCCAATCAGACCAAGATCAAGATGTGCCACAAGGCAACTTGTGATCTCCATTGATTTCTTCTGTCGAGGATTTTCTTTAATTTTTCCTCTACAACCCCTTCCCAATACAGTTGAATGTGCTCTAAGAGATATGGAGATAATGCCAATCCTTTCTTCTCCAACAATGAGAAAAGTGACAAAGAATCCTACACATACATCATGGCAGCACAAAAACATTGCTTTGGGTCAACATCAAGGTGATTTTCTTCTTGAAAATGGATTATTCTCCTAAACAAAAAGAAATTTACTCCATCAAAACCCTCAAAAGAGTGGCCAACAACTACATAGTACCTTCTCTAACCCATTGTTTATCCTAGTAAACTGAGATTTAATTCTGCTCTAACCCCTCATTCGACCCTATGCACACATGATCCACTCACCAATGGTATTTTGTTTTCATTCCTTGAATTTGTTGCAAAAAGAACAACTTCCTACTTGTTACCAGACTTGCTCGAAGCCTGAAAACGCAATAATAGACCAAATCAAAGCTTCCTCCCTATTATCAAACCCACCCAAATCTCAATGAATCCATAGTAAACCAAATCACACCTTCCTCTTTTTATCAAACCCGCTCAAAGCTCAAAAATGAAGAAAAGTAAACCAAATCGCTGACCCTTCCTCCTATTGTCAAACTCGCTCAAATATCGAAAAAGGAATAGTAAACCAAATCAACCCAACCTTTGATAGCATGGTTTGGAATTTGATTTTTTTTTTTTTTATAAAAAATCATTTAGTATAATAAGACAAATAAGATATAAGAGAAATACAAAAATAAATTACAACTAAGGAAAATGGAACGTATGAAATTTATTGAGAAGAAGAGTGAAAAAATATGGATATTCTTGCAAGGACAAGTAATGGTTTTTCCAAAAAAGTATGAGAGGACAATATTATTATTTTATTAAAAAGTGGGAAAGGAGATTTATTATGAGTACTTTATGTTTTGGTTTTAAAAGTACTCATAGTATTACCATGGTTAACTCTAGGTTTCCATCCACCATTCAAAATGTGACAACTCACCATCAAGTCATCCCCAAGGGATGAGGTCATCTTTTGAATTGTGATTGGTTCTTATAAAGTTGATTTTGATTGTACGTTTTTTTTTTTTTGAGGCCTTTTTTTAACCTCAAAATTCCCCTAATGTACTACTCTCAATCCATCCACTTTTGTAGAGGCAGTAGAATATGATGAATGGAGGAAAGAAATGCAATGTGAATATGATGTAGTAATTAAAAATCAAACTTGGAAATTGTTGAGTGTCCAAAGGATGTAAAATCCATTGGATATAAGTGGGTTTACATAAAAAAATATAATGAAAATGGTGAAATTGATAAGTACAAGGCTAGATTGGTTGCAAATGGGTTTTCTCATAAAGAAGAGATTGATTACAAAGAAACGTTTTCTCCAATAGCTAAGTGGAATACTATCAGGGTCATGTTAGCTTTGGCTGCACAAAATGGATGGAAAGTACACCAAATGGATGTGAAAAGTGCATTTCTAAATGGTGATCTACAGGAGGGTGTATATATTACTCAACCTCCTGGTTTTGAAGATTCATGGCAAGAAAAGAAAGTTTGCAAATTGGTTAAGGAATTTTATGGGTTAAAACAAGCACCCGGAGCTTGGTACGCTAAAATGGATGCATATCTACAAAAAATTGGTTTTCTCCTAAATGATTCAGACGACACTTTGTATGTTTGAATTCAAGGAAACAATTTGATCATTTTGGTAATGTATGTAGATGATTTTATCATAATAGGTAATAACAATGATCGTATTTCTCAGGTAAAGAGAGAACTTCTAACAGATTTTGAAATGACAGATTTGGGATTACTTCACTACTATATTGGAGTTAAAGTAATTCAATAAGAAAGAAACACATTTATTTCCAAAACTAAGTATGTTTCTAAATTATTGAAGAAGTTTGGAATGGAGGATTGCAAACTAGCCATCACCTCCATGAAGCAAAACTTTAAAATTTCTAAATTTGAAGAGGGGGGACTTGTTAGCAGTACCAGTTATCAACAGTTAATTGGTAGTTTAATCTATCTGACAAATACTTGTCTGAACTTATCTTTTGCAGTGAATTCCATTTCCATGTATATGCAGGAACTGAGTGAAAGTCATTTGAATGCATTGAAAAAGGTATTTCAATATCTTCAAGGAACAAAATATTTTGGACTTGAGTATAAAATGAATAAAAAATTTATACTTGATGGCTACTAAGATGTAGACTTAGCTAGAGATGTTGATGATAGGGCATCTACTTCGGGATATTTAATGAACATGGGATCGGTTATTGTGTCCTAGAGTTATAAAAAAATAATCTATGGTTGCAAATTCCACAACAAAGACTGAATATATCCCAGCTTGGAAATTGGCTTGCGAAATAGTATGGTTACAAATAATTTTGCAGTATCTTAAACTTCTTCATAGTGAAGCTACTCCCTTATTCATCGGCACTCAATCAACGATAAAGTTAGCCAAAAATCCAGTATTTCAGTTGAAGAAAAAACATGTTGATACAAATTACCATTACCTTCAATCTCTCATCATCAAGGAAATTATCAATCCAACTTATTGTCCAACAGAGGATCAAACTTATGACATCTTCACTAAATCTCTAAGAAGGATTAAATTCACTGAGTTCATAATTGTGCTTAGTATTCTCTCCAAATAAATTTTGGATCAAAGCGGGGATTGTTAGAAATTATGATCCAAAATAGTTAACTTAATACTTTAGTGAATAAATGTTTTAGTAAATAAAACATTAATGTAAATGGACACCTACACACTTACTTGACTATGTGAGATGTCCAAGTTAGTTTTAGTTCATTCTAAATAACGATATTTATGGTTATTGATTTTGGGATATTTATCCCATTTGCTATTCTACTTGAGGTTGATTTTTGGCCCTTAGCCCTTTTGGGATATTTATCCCATTTGCTATTCTACTTGAGGTTGATTTTTGGCCCTTAGCCCTCGTGTTTGTTGTAATATTTTTTCTTCTTTAATAAAAATTATGTGTTTGAAGACACTTTGTCACTTACTTCACCTATAATTTATCCCTTTGCATTGCACAATTCAAATAAATTATGATTTTTTTTATTAATTACAAAATTTATATAGGAATAATTTAAATCAATTCAAATTAATTTACTTTGTAATTAAAAATAGTGAAGAGAGGTTATGTTGTGTCAGATATATCAGTGTCAATATTTATTGATTGAAACTAAACTTCTTAGTATAAAAACCATCTCGATCTTGTTTTAGTAGTACTCATGATGAATCTAAGACAACAACCTCAAGCTCAATAATGTTCTTCCTTAGAATACTTACTTCACCTATAATTTAACCCTTTGCATTAGAGAGTTTAAATAAATGATATACCTATAATTTAACCCTTTAAATAAATTATCATTTTTTTTTAGTAATTGCAAAATTTATATAAAAATTATTTAAATCAATTAGATTTTAAAGNAAAATTAAATTAAATTAAATTTTTAATTATAAATAATATTTTTAATTACAAATATATTTTTAAATACACAAATATTTCAAATTAACAAATGATCTTTGATGCATATATTAATTGAAAATCAAAATTTGCTTAATAGAGTTGATGACAAAGCTACATAAGCTACTAAGGAGCCCACTATGAAGAACCTAAGAGACATAAAGTTCACGATGAGACTCGCAAGCACTTGCCATCAACAATGTGTGAGAGCGGGCGAGAGGAAGGAAAACAATCCCTCTCCCAATACTACCTTGAGATGTGATTCTTATCCATACAACGTGTGAGGGCATCTTTGTCCCCAAAAACCAATAAGGGTTTTAGAGGTTCGACTAATGGTTAAGCAATCACAAGGGACTGCAATCTTTAGTCTATTGCATAGCAGTAGTCAACATGTGTATTAAACAAAAGTGATATTTTTTGTGGAATTTAAGTTCTTGCAGAAAAGATTGGGGCTTTTGGGGCTTTTTTCCATATGGTGTGGAAGTTGAAATTTTACAAACTCTTTTATAAGTTTTTTGTTATTTGTTTTTGGATGAGAAGTTTTTCATTATTTATTTAAATTTATTTTAAGTTTATTTTTATTTAAGTAATTATGAATAAATTTAAATCTTAAATTTTGAATTTTAATAATTATTATTTTAAAAAAAAAATCATTTTTATTTAAAAATTTAAAGAAAAAAAATCATT
>SNQJ01S0014822.1:74800-91328 GCA_010110895.2 Picea sitchensis
ACATAAACAAAATATGGCATATGATAATAAATAAAATCATATAATTTAATGAACGAAAGTAAAATAATTGTAATTAATTCATTTAATTATGTTTCATATTATTAATGTCTTAGTATAAACAAAATATGGCATATAATAATAAATGAAATTTAATTTGAAGAAACATCAATAGTCATGGCTTTATACAGGTCAAAATTTTCATGAGTTGAATTCTATGTTCGAGTTTTTCTATTCAACAATTTTTTTTTTCAGGTGACATAAACAAACTATGTCATATGATAATAAATAAAATTCAATACGAAGAAACATAATTAGTCATGGCTTTACACAACTCAATATTTTCACTAGCAGAATATGATGATAAATGAAATTCAATGTGAAGAAACATCATTAGTCATGGCTATAAACAAGTCAATATTTTTATGAGCAAAATTATATGATGGATTTTTGCTACTCGATAAGTATATTTTCTCCAAGTAACATATTCTAAAGGAAAACTCCCATGGACTTCCCCTCATTTTGAGGATGGTACCCAGGTTAAACCCTAGATTCTTCATGATGAAAGGCTAGGTCAAAATATTTTGAATAGATCATATATAGCTCATCAAAATAATATTACTAAGATAAAACATATCACAAAGTGGAATTTGAACATCGGTGGGAAGTGTACAAATTTTCTTCACAACCAATTGACTTTTATTCAACACATATTATGCAAAAATGATAAATCAATCTCAATGGGAAGTTACCACATATTATACAAACATAGTAAATAAACACAAATTAGGGAGTTTGTCACATATCCAACCCCCTTGATCACCACATTGAGGAGATGGAGTAGTTTTTTTGTGATTTTGCTTGGTTCAACCTTTTTTGGATACCTTGAATCATTCCCGTCAAATTCCAAACTCCTTATGTTATTCAAATAAGACACACAACCACCTTTTTCACTTGCATTTGTTCCTTCTTCAACACACACACACATTTCGATCCATTGGCCCTATTTAAATATTGGCCCATTGAGCCCATTTGAATCATAAGACAACAATCCCATGTGAAGGATGAACCATCAATCAGTTTTGAATGTACTACCCTATTTTCAAAGGAAAAGACATCGGGATTTCTCCGAAATTGGCAATCAACCACATTTCAAAGTTGTTCTCAACTCAAAGGGAAAGGCTATCAAGTGTTAATCAAAATTGGCCATCGACCATATTTAGATGTTGTGCTTGATTCAAACAAAAAATGCCATTGATCCTTCTCCGAAGATGGTACATCGGCTGTATTTTGAATATACACCCAATCTTTGAAAGATATGTCACAAAGATTATTTTGAAGAAGTGGCCCAACCTTGAAATATGAAGACCATCAACCTCTTCAAAGACTTATCCCAAACTTAATCAAGCCACTTTCAAACATAATACCCAATCTTCAAAGAAAATCCTTCACCATAATTTGAAGATTTTCCTCGAATTAGAAGAAAAGGTCTTCAGTGTTCTTTGAAGTACTAACCAAAAATAAAGGAATCAGGGTCATCGACCCACTTTGAAAGATACACTTTGAAGAAAATACAAGAAAGATATGAGGTCATTAGGTCTTTTTGAAGTTTTGTCCAACTTCAAAAACAACAAGGAAAGGAGGGTGTTGAGCCTTCCTCCAAGACTCGGATTCCAGTGCAAAAGGCCTTCAAGCCCTATTAAAATTTTATACTTGACTTCAAAATCAATAAAGAGTCCAAACTCAAATAAACAAGCATGTGGGGTTCAAATAGAATTTGACCTTAGAAGGTTTGAAGGTCTATTCAAAGGATCATGCTTTGTGTTGGAATTTTCCCTACAACCATGCCAACATATACAAGTTTTTCGAACTATTCAAGTCCTCAATAGCTCAAATTTGAAGTACTCAACATAAGTTGGAAGCCAATATTCTAGGGCTATTCAAACTCACTTACATGAGAAACTCAGCAATGTAGAAAACCAAGCATGCAAAACTTCCTATAACCATGAATTCCATTTCCAAGTTCATACATAAGAAGAAAAAAGATTTAACTTTGGAATCATAAGCATGAATTCAAGAAGAGATGGAACACTTATCTTTTAAAGAAAATGGTCCAAGAAATTGGTTTCTTGTGATCATTTTTCCACCCAAGCGTAAGCATTCACTATGCATGCCACCCCTAAGCCAAACTATGAGAGCATAAAGGAATAAGAAATTGGTCAGGGAATCTTCGTTCACTCACCCCACCCATTTTCTCTCAAGATTGTCCTAAATATTTACCACAAAACACTCCAGGAAACCATGTGGCTAGCACGGCCTTGACACTCTCTTTCACTGCCCCACACAACACAAGGAAGACATTTCCCCTCTCTTCTTAGAAGTCCCTCATGAATATTCATCCCTCTAGTGCTATTCATTGTGTGCAGAAAGAGTTCAATTTGATGTCTACCTTCAAGAATAACCTAACAGAGTTATACCTCATTTCTTAATCACTCAGTGAATAGTAATCTAACAGGAAAGAGATGGTTTCCTAAATAATCTATCCCCTATGCTACTCTGTAGCTTTCCATCCTTCTTCTCAAGTCCACCATCTTCATTTCCACAACTTTATTTTGTCTTTTACAGGTTAGAATCTTAGTCCCTCACTTGAGAACACAAATCCAAAACTTCATAGATGCATCAACATGAGGAAATGGTTTGAATGATGAGAGCAATGGTCAAAATGGGTTTGAATGAGAATTCCCTAGATCGTAAGAATGAGTGAATTAGAATGAGAATGGAAATTGCACTTGAGCCAATTTGAATTAGCATGGAAGAGGGTGCAAGGGAATGGAGGAGGTTCAAATTCTTATGAGGATGGAGTCTCTTACACTCCTCATGATGTTTTCACTCAGATCCCATGCCCTCATAAATATGTAAGGTGGATTTCCCCATCAACCACCACCTACATTTAATGATCGGTGGTTGAGGTTTTTAATAAATCACATGCTAATAAGGAAAAAAGTAGGAGTTAGGAAACTTATGAAACTTTAGGATTCATTTATCACCCTCACTAGACCTCCCTTTCTTCCTTTGCTCTAATGGACTCTAACAACCATCTTCGGACCTTTATGTTAATTTTTGAAATAATATTTACATATCTTGAGTATATTATGGAAGTTCTACCACATGGTATATCAAAATCATACTTATCACAATTACATACCTACACATTCATACAAACTCAAAATCATACTTATCACAATTACATATTGCTCACTCATAATTTATACAATATATTTACATCATAGAAATGAGACATTATTTTACCTAAGTTCACATGGCTTGACTCCCATCATTATAAACACTTATTTACAGTGTGTACATAATTTGATCCAAAACATCCAAAGGATCAACATTGGGATGTTATAAAGTTACCATATGTGAGTAAATCAACCACAATGTCATGCCTCTCATTTTATATTTACATTTTTCAGTAGGTGTTTTAGAGTGTTTTTTATCATTTTTTGAAAGCAGTGCTACTAGTATCACAACTTTTTCTTTTCATTTTTTTTTTAAATTAGTGTCATTGTAGTAATTTCTTTCTACAAGGTTTTTTTAAATGTTTTTTATTTAATTTTTTGAAATATGACACACTTGCATTACCAATTTTTTTAAGGGTTATTTTTTAATTATTTTCCAATGTTGATGTAGTGACACCATTTTCATTTTCATTTTTTTATTAAATCTAAACTTTTTTTCTTTTTGAGGTGATATACTAGCTCCAATGATATTTGTTTTTAAAGAAAGGGATGAGCAACTATTCAATCTCTTCTTAATTTCCTTAATTTTACAAAAATTAATTTAAAGCTTATCTTAATGTTACAAAATTAAAAGATAATTTTCATAAATTTTAAATAATTTGTAAAATTAAGAAGATAATTTCTCTTAATTTAGTAAAATTGTACTTAAATTATGTTAAATTTTAGCCAAAAATTGTGAAAAATTGTACAATTTTGAAAATTTTATTTAATGGAGGATGGGGCTGAGAATCCACCTCCCCTCTCCCACCCCTCCCCCATGTAAAAAATTGTCCAAGTAGTTTGGTTTGCCCAACTAACAATTGAAAGAATGACTTTTGTTCATTTTTGAAGGGGGAACAAAGTATTGGCTTAAGAAATGAAAAGTGACAAACAATTCTAATTATTTGTCTTCCCTCTGGGTGGGTGGAGTTTTATTTGGCCCCAGAGAATCAATCAAACTTATCTATTTTTGGATTCTAAGCTAAGATATCAATAATCAAGTAAAAGCATATGCCCTTCTTCAAAGTCTTCATCAAGCTCGTGCCCAAAACATTCACAAGCATGTCACCTTGGAGATTCCAAGATTACTATCAAGCACCTATAGGTAGGCTCACTTTCCAGGGCCATGCAACTCTGCTCCATATTTCAAAGGATCCATAGAATGGTCCACATGTTGAATTTTACCACATCTTCCAACAAAATAATTCTTGGGTCGATAAGCAAGCTAACCTTGTAACAAGGGAGAAGATGGGGTCCTTTCCATGAATGGACGGAAAGGTTTCCAACCAATACTGTGATGACCATCCTCCTATTATTTTTTGTTTTAGTTTGGTCTCTCCATGTCATTGACAGCTTCACCTCTGGCCACATGCAGAGTCTTGATCCTCCACCATATCTCTTAATTCCCCCATCTGGAATTGATGGTGGCTCTTTGTCAGGGTGCTCCCCATCAAGAGTTCACAGCTCTTTGACATGTTGTCTCCAAGGATCAAATTTCTCAGCTCATGTAGGATATCAAGGAGCTTAGGATCTTAATGAAGACCTTGCAAGTCCACCTAAGCAATATGTATGTCCAGGTGATCTCCATCCTTAAGATTCTCATCCAGCACCATTAGTCACTGCAGAAGTTATGGGATGAATGTGGAGCATTGTGTAACTAGTTGGAAGACCTCCTGGATCTTCCTCATGAATTCATGCCTCTCCATCGGTCCCTTCCTGCTTAGATGGGGCTTCTTCACCTGTAAGTAATTTCAAACTCCTTCATTTAAACTGTCCAACTTCAGCACCAGACATGGATCCAAATATCAATATCTTCGTAATAATTGTATATGTCATTAAATAGTATGTGTTCACCCCATTGTTGGTTGGTTATGTGAACCTTATTCATCTTCCCACTTTTACTCTTAACCATTGCAGTCTTTGAATGTTTCAAGAAAATTTGACTTTTACATGAGTAAATACCCCCAAACCTTCCTTGAAAAGTTATCAATAAATGTCATGAGAAAGACAACTATGGAGTTTTCATGGAGATAGAGGTTACTACTTACCAATTATAATTCCATGCTTTCTCTCCATTATTTTTCAAATTTATCCCTATATTGCAATGATGCCAAACATTAAATTAAAAAATCATACCTCAATCAAATCATAGTATGTCCCCCTTATTTCTCATAAATATTCTATTGAGACATCAATCAAATCATATTAGGTCCCCTTCTTTCTCATAACTATTCTATTGATACATCAATCAAATCATATTACTATTACCATTAATTTATAAAATCATATTACTCATTAACATTATTTTATAGATGTTCTTAGAAAAACCCAAATTTGTTGGTGTAGTCCACTCTTGGGTGTGTAGGTGCCTTCAACCCTCTTTTAAAAAAAAAAAATTATGTGATATTTCCTATAAAATTTCACTAATGAGCATCCACCACTTATCAAGAGGTGAGACATTATTTACACTATCAATCAACCACCTAAGCTGAAAAATTCCCCCTGGGGAAGTGCCTTAGTCATTCTTGAGGAATCAAACCCTAGTGGGGGTTGTAACATTTCCTCGTTTTCATTGAACCAACTCAGCTCTCATGGATTTTTTTATTAATCTATGTTTGATTAATATAATTTTTCCTTAGTTCTACGATTTTGGGTTGTATTTGTGTCATTATTTTAAATTTCATCAACATTTGCAATGATAGTGACTTTATTTTCTACTTTACAAACTCTATATCTTTGCTTAATGAAGAATGCAATACAATGAACTCCAAAATTTCAATTATTCATCACATTAATGTCTTGTTCTTCATGCAACTGAGCTCCAATATTTTGATTCTTGAGCCTTAGAATTACATGGGTGCCAATAATATTTTTTTTAATGTCCCACATTGCATTGGTCGTGACATGATGGAAGGGTCTACACGCAAAATCATCCCCATCCTCAAATACTACACAAATCAAACAATGTGAGGGACCTTTATTATTCCATTTTATTATACATCAATTGTTAAAATGGCCTTATGTAATAACCTCCATGTTGATACATTATTTTCAAATAACACATATACCCACTAAATATCTTGGTTGTCTGAATGGAATGCTCATACAAATTTATAGAGGTTGATCAATGTTGGTGAGTGTCATGGCTCTAGCAATGTGGGAATATGGCCAAGTATGGCTCTTTGTAGTGGCAAATTTCTAGTGCCTGGGATTGTGTTCATTGAGTTATAGTCTTTGTGGGTGTTTCTATGTCCTCTAGTGGGTCTTCTTTGCTTCTTTGTGTGCCTTTCGAAGGCTCTCTTCCTCCCCCTCTAGCCCAAGCATCGTCTGACGTGCTAGTGTTAAGTTTGTTTGATCTCGTTTGGTGGCAATTTGGGTTTGCTTTGAAGCTATTCAACTTGGATAAATTTCAATGGAAACCATCTATGGTACATGAAATATCCCCTTCTCAGATATTGGTAATTCTCCCTCTCTCTCTCTCCAATAATAGAACTAATGCAAGGAAAATACTGAAAATCTAGATTTTTCTCTTTGAAAATTATGTTGGTGGATTGGTGGTTTATGAATTCTATGATTTTTAGGAGGGCCCAAAGTTTGTTTATCCATCTCCTTACACAAATGTTTTATTTTTCCCTATAGTTGGGCTCAATTTGGTTAGCCTTGGGCCTCAAGGAATGCTTTGTCTCGCTCACAAAGTGTAATCACATATAGTTGTCAAGGGCCACAGGCCGCAACCACAAGCACAAATCGCAACACTTAGAGTGGTCTAATATGGACTGAAATCAAGTGAGCAAGTAAGTTCATTTTTCAGCGGAGGAGATTCCATTTGAAGTTTAGATTTGCGACCCTCAAGCGATCAGGATCATAAAGTTGCACGAATTTTAACGTCAAACAGAGGTCCAAAGTCGTGAGGTCAATACTAGCCATTGGTGCTGGGAAGGGTAGGTGGTGAGAGATCAACATTTTGCTGACTCACGGAGTGGAAAATTCAAAGGGTAGAGTCGTGAGGACTCGTGAAGTTCAAACTCGTGAGTTGATCTAAGCCATTGGATCAATGAAAGTCATGGACCGTCGATCTGAGGCGAGCCCAGAATCAAAAATCGGGAGAAGGGAGGTGAGTATTCCTTCAACTTCCCAAGATGTGAAATCCTGATATGCAAAGATGAGATCTGGACCATTGGATCATGGGGAATCATGGATCGTTGATCTGAGGCAAGTACGAAATTGTAAATCGGGAGAAGGGAGGTGAGTATTCCTTCAACTTCCTGAGACGTGAAATCCCGATATGCACCTTTTGGATAAGTGATTGGTCATAACTGGGGTTACATTTTTGAATATTAAGGAGAGGAGTTGGTGCTCGCTAGGCTCCAGTTCGTGAGAGCAGAAATCGGGAGAAGGGAAGTGATTATTCTTTCAACTTCCCGAGACGCAAAATCCCAATACGCACCTTTTGGATAAGCCCTTGGTCATAGTTGGGGTAACATTGTTGAAGGTTAAGGAGAGGAAATGGCGCTTGCTAAGGTCCAGTTCACGATTTCAGAAATCAGGAGAATCGGGAGTGGCTCACATCGAAGCACCCGAGGTGCGAACTTGCGAGGCACATTTTGGGTAAGCGCTTGGTCACAGACGGAGGTCATATCAATGAAGGATGGGTCCACAAAGGATATTGGCACCCACAACTCCCATATTGATCACAGAGGAAATATTTGCAAAGCCTTGAGGCATCAGGATTGACTTGAAGAAGCCGTGGGCACCACTTGGAAACATTCATGGGTGTCAGGCCTCATCCTAATCCTAATGAAGGAATTTATTGAAGAGGGTCGACAATTGAGACCTCGTCTCACCCAATAAATGGAAAGCGTTGCAGAGAGTAGCCATGAAGGAAGACTGTCAATCTGAAGCTTCCTAATGGACGGTTTTTCCTGGAAAACACATAACTGAGCCAGGCTCGTGTCTAACACAAGAATGCCTGCAGAGTCTGACAGAACGGGCTTCGACTTGAAACTTTGAATGTAGAGGCCCAATCACTCTCCTAGTGGTTGCAAAAATTCTGATTATATGTATGCATTTTTTATGTTTTGTTAAGGTCAAATGGTTGAGCTAGTCTCCCTGCTATTGCAATATTTTTGTGAAGAACACTAGTTCTCTAGTTATGTATTTGTTTTTGAGAAATCTTCGTTTACTTCTTTCATTTTCTTTGAGATTTGAATTCAAGAGGATCTTGTGTTTAAGTTTTTCCTCCTTAGGCTTCTAGAAGACCCGATTTCCATGGAAAACCTCTACACTCTCCTCACCAAAGTCTTCCCTCTATTCACCCTTACTCCAACTTACTGACTGAAGTTGATTTGAGACCTCAATTGCTTATGCATGCTAGTTCGAATTTCTGATTTAGAACATTATTATCATTGAGTCTTCTTCATTTGACCACCTAAAACTCATTTACATTTACTATATAAAATGATGGGTACTGGGCTTATTCTCATTACAGTCTGAGGGCGATTCCTAGTGCTAACATAAATGGCATCATTGTCGGGGATGGATTTGAACAGATTGAAGAGCTCCCTGGGAAGAACGACATAGATCCAACTCTTGACGGTAGACAAGAGTGGGACATAGAAATTGACTGTAATCATCTACCTGGAAACTCCACAGTCAGAGACTATGGTAGTTAGATATAATAAATGGGTAGTTAGATATAATAAATATAAGAGGACTTCTTAAAAGCTTCTACTTCTAGAAGATTTGTCCTCTAGAATGTTCTTAGGTGATGGTAGAACTATATAAAATGGTTCAAGCAATGTAATGGGACATGAAGAGAAGTATTGTATTTGGAGCGGTATCTCATTAGGAGGAATACCCCTCGAAGAGGCAAGTGAATAGGAGAGGATCCCTTCCATAATATGATCCATTGTATGGCGTTTCCCTACCTTAAGGGTTTCTATAATAAAGTTGTGGTTTTCTATATTGTTCTCAGAATATTTGTGGTATTTATGTATGTATGCAAGTATTTAGGTTCTTAATAAGTGGTATCAAAGCACTTTCCTTGGCAAACATTGTGGGCAAATATTTTTTTATTTTTGCACATTTTTTTCGGAGAAGAAAAAAAGAGGGCCGCGACATTCTAGAAATTTTCGGTATATTTTTGTGAAAAATTTGCAGAAAAAAGTTGTATATCTGATTTCCTCTCAGAAAAAACCCAAGTTGAAAAAAAAAATCATCTGAAACGAAGTCCGGGAAGTCAAGATACTGAAATTTTAACATCTACAAATTTTTCAAGGTTTTTTCCGCAGACCGCGGTGCAATTTTTTTTATTTCTGTAGTATCTAGAGACCTAATTTTCCCAAAAAAAATACATATCTAAGTTCCTCTCTAAATTTCACCCAATTTCAAAAAACAAATCAGCCAAAACAGAGTCCGGGAAGTGAAGTTATGAGGATTTTAAATTCAGCAGGTTTTTAGGGTTTTTCCAGAAAAAACCCCGATTTTCTGTTGTAACTTCTTGTTCTATTTTTTGGGTTCTTTCATGATGGTTGCAGGACCGAAGAGTTAATAGGGTGCTCATATGGTTATTTTCTCTCAAACCCTCAAATAAATTCTACAAATTACTGAAGAATTCAAATCTTAATTGTATGACACATTGGATGCTAGATTGCATGACCTTGCAGACGGACTCAATGATAGTTTTCGTAGTATTCAAGATTCATTAGATAACATGTAGGAGATATTTCTTATGGAGGACCTCAGGGATGAATATAATCAAGAAATATATGCTTGGTATGATTTTGAGGCCCACTGTGATGATTGATATATGGATAGTTGTCATTTTTGGGATGACAACCACTTCCATATTTTATTTGATGACTCTACTCCACTTTTTGTAGAGAACATCAATGCCCCACATGAGGAGCTAGTTACTAGCATCCGACCTTCATATTTTACAATGGTATTGTTCCTTCCAAATTCATCTTTAATCATCTCCCACTATGTGGATGGATATTCTTATTTGGATCCACATGATAGGTGTCAGTATTGGGAGCATCATTTTCAGTTTGTTATTGGGTGTCGATATCTTCCATGTGGGGTTCACATGAGAAATTGGACATGGGACCCTAGTTTACAATGGCGGTTGGACTACTTTAGCATGGTGGCTTCCATTTCTCAATGGGACCCTGGTTCTCTAGTCTACTTCAGCACTATGGTCCACACTTATCCATGGGACCCTGGTATATGGTTGTACATCAAGTGTTGAGGACAACGCTTTCATAAGGGGGATGGAATGTAAGGTAGCTAGAGAGGTAGTGGGGGGGCCAAGAGGACCCATAGTGATAATATTGGAGTCCATTCATAATATTTCACATTGGAGTCCATTCAATGTAAGGTGGACTAGCACTATATTATTAAATAAGGCCCACTATGGTAGTTAGATATAATAAATGGGTATTTAGATATAATAAATGTAAGAGGACTTCTTAGAAGGTCCTACTTCTAGAAGATTTCTCCTCTAGAATGTTCTTAGGTGATGGTAGAACTATATAAAGGGGTTCAAGCAATGTAATGGGACATGACGATATGTATTGTATTTGGAGCGATAGCTCATTAGAAGGAAGCCCCCTCGAAGAGGAAAGTGAACAGGAGAGGATCCCTTCCATAATATGATCCATTGTATGGTGTTGCCCTACCTTAAGGGTTTCTATAATAAAGTTTTTGTTTTTTATATTGTTCTCTGAATCTTTGTGGTATTTCTATATGCAAGTATTCAGGTTCTTAACAGATTCAAAGTCAGTATCATCTCAACTCTGAGCATAAGGCAATTTTTTCTTATTGTCCATATGAAGGAAAAGTTGTGGATGATTTTGTCTTCAAAGCATGTATCAATAAACAACCCTATATTGATAGAAATCATGTGTATGAACAACTAGAAGCAGCAGTTACTATTCTTCCTTAAATGAATATTTTTAACAGTTATATTCTTGATGAAATTATTGTTTTAAAGGTTGATCATAGACGTGAAGGGAAACCCATTTTGATAAATATTCTAGTGATGATGAGCAGCAAGATTATCTTATATTTGATCACTATGAAGATAGTAAGGATGATGCAGAGGTTGGTCTTGTCACAGAAGACATAACCCAAAGTTTTGATCAGGAGCATCCCTTAATTGAGGCACGTGAAAAGATCGTTTATACACAGCCATAAGTAAATCAACAATCATTAGTGGACCAGTAGCCTCCTATGTCCACCCTTCTTCCATGTGTACCTACAGTTCATAGTAAGAAGCTATTTGACCCACAGATGCATGTGGTTGTCATTCAATCAAGTGTGCCTGTAGAGGACATCAAGCAAGTTGTCAATAGTTTTGAAACAATGAAGGTAACCTTTCATAAGTTAATCATGTGCTGCCTTCAGTTTCATGACCCTGTCGATGAATACATAAAGTTGCAATTTTCAAATGCTTTGGAGCATGTAGGCTTGATCTTTTTATCAACATTTGAAGGTAATATGGGTGATCATAAGAATGAAATTAGCCAGCTATCACACTTTTCTTGTTTCTTATGGATCATTTGTGGTGAAGCGAAGGATTCAGTTATCAAACAATTTGAATGGATATGGTGGAAGTTTGCCTTCACCTAGCCCATTGTAAATTCAGTTAGTTTAGTTTTTGTACATAAATAAGCTCCCTCGGGATCAGGTGTGTTTGTTTTTTATTTTAAAATAGAATGGTTTAAGTTCTCAGTCTGTTGCCTTCAGCAGGATTTTTTCTGAGCATGACTCCATAGCCCGACAACTAAGGAAGTGGAACTACTTGTTCTTGGCAGCTCTCAGGGAGCATGCCATCCCCTATGGAGCCAAATGTCATCACATATCGTTGTCAAGGGTCGCAGTCTGCAGCCACGATAAAAAAGCGCAACACTTAGAGCAGACTAATATGGACTCAAATCAAGTGAGCGAGTAAGTTCAGTTTTCAACGGAGGAGATTCCATTCGAAGTTCAGATTTGCAGCCCTCAGGCAATCGAGATCATAAAGTTTCATGAAGTTTAACATCAAATAGAGGTCCGAAGTCGCAAGTTCAATCCTAGACGTTGGTACTTGGAAGGGTACGTGGCGAGAGATCAAAATTTTGTTGATTCACAGAGTGGAAAATTCAAAAGGAAGAGTCATGAGGAATCGCGAAGTTCGAACTCGCGAGTTGATCTAATTCATTGGATCGAGGAAAGTCATGGATTGTCGATATGAGACGAGCACATAATAGAAAATCGGGAGAAGGGAGGTGATTATTCCTTCAACTTCCCGAGACACGAAATCCCAATATGGAAAGAGGAGATATGGACCATTGGATCACAAGGAATCATGGACCGTCGATCTGAGGCAAGCATGAAATCAAAAATCAAGAGAAGGGAGGTGAGTATTCCTTCAACTTCCTGAGATTTGAAATCCCGATACACACCTTTTGGATAAGCACTTGGTCATAGTCGGGGTCACATTGTTGAATATTAAGGAGAGGAGATGGATGTCACTAGGCTCCATTTCACAAGATTAGAAATCGAGAGAAGGGAAGTGAGTATTCTTTCAACTTCCCGAGACGGGAAATCCTGATACGCACTTTTTGGATAAGCACTTGGTCATAGTTGGGGTCACATTGTTGAAGGTTAAGGAGAGGATTTGGCACTCGCTAGGCTCCAGTTTGCGATTTCGAAAATCAGGAGAATCGGGAGTGGCTCACATCAAAGTACTCGAGGCGTGAAGTCGCGAGGCACCTTTTGGGTAAGTGTTGGTCACATCCGGAGGTCATATCAATGAAGGACATGTCCACAAAGGAGCTTAGCACCCACAACACTCGTATTGATCATGGAGGAAGATTTCCAGAGCCTCGAGGCATCAAGATTGACTTGAAGAAGTCGTGGGCACTGCTTGGAAGCATTCATGGGTGTCAGGCCTCATCCTGATCCCAGTGAAGGAATTTATTGAAGATAGGGGCGATAGTTGAGACCTCGTCTCACCCCATAAATGGAAAGCGTTGCAGAGAGAAGCCATGAAGGCAGACTGTCAATCTGAAGCTTCTTGATGGATGGTTTTTCCTGCAAAACACATAATTGAGTCGGGCGCACATCTGACACAAGAAGGCCTGAACAGTCTGACAGAGCGGGCGTCGACTTGAAACTTTGAATGCAGGGGCTCGATCACGCTCCTAGTGGTTGCAATAATTCTGAGTATATGTATGCAGTTTTGATATTTTTTTAAGGTCGAATGGTTGAGCTAGGCTCCCTACTATTGTAATAGTTTTTTGAAGAACATTGGTTCTCTAGTTATGCATTTGTTTTTGAGACATCTTGGTTAATCTAAGTCATCTTTATTGCTCCATCTTATTTTTCTTTGATACTAAGAGAGTTCATGATTGGCTAATTCACATGGATTGTTATGACTGTATTATGATAAATGTTATATTATAGTGTTGTTATAATTTCTTTCAGTTTCTTTGATATTTGAATTCAAGAGGATATTGCATTTAAGTTTTTCCTCCTTAGGCTGTTGGAAGACCTGATGTCCACGACAGACCTCTACACTCTCCTCACCAAAGTCTTCCCTCTATTCACCCTTACTCCAACTTACTGACCGAAGTTGATTCCAGACCTCAATTGTTTATGCATGCTAGTTAGATTTTTGAGTTAGAACGTTATTATCATTGAGTCTTCTCCATTTGACCACCTAAAACTCATTTACATTTACTATATAAATTGATGGGTATCGGGCTTATTCTCATTACAGTCTGAGGGTGATTCCTAGTGCTAACAAAAAGGATGGTTTATTCTTGCTTATTATAGGTCCCTAGTCAGTCCTTTATAAATTTGGTCATCTAAATAAAAAAAGCATAATAATTATGGACAACGGTAATGTAAGAGAAATCCCTCAGGTTTTAAGATGTCATGAGGAGATCGATTAGGCCAATGCTTTGATGGTAGTGTCCTCAAAAAGATCTGAATTGGAACAAGCATGCACCACTCATAATGAAAATGTAATGATCACTTTGTTTCTTTAGAAATAGAGAATGGATTCAATGGAAATAGAGTGTAATGGACTAAGAAGCGTAATAATCATTTAATGAATGAACCTTCTTTCCATGGCTTCTAAAATTCAAGGAATAGAAAATTTAAACCAATTAGATGTGCCAAAGGAAGATGAAATAGTACATCAACTATGTGATCCAATGGAAATTGAAGACCCAAGTTTTCCCCAATCTGATGAGGGCCAAGAAGGGGAGGGAAGGGGAGGGAAGTGTTAATTTATGTCTGACAGTAATGTGTATTTTTAGGTAGTATGTATTTTGGGAAAATATGTCAAACACATCGCATGTCGGCTGACTTGGAATATTTTCTTAGTAGTAACTCTCAAGCTTGTTGATGTATTTTCAAAACTTTGTTTTATTTTGTGGAAAGACAAAGGAATCTACTTGATGTAATCTATTCCTTGCTTTAATGTAGCTCTTTTTTAAATGAATATAATTATATTTTGGTTACACACATTTAATAAGAATAATACTAATAAATTGAAATAACAAAAAAAATATATCTAATACAAAATTTAAAAATAAATAAATAAAACAAAATTAACATAAATACATCTTAACTTCAAATATTTCAAATGTTAAAAAAGCTTAAACTTGATGATTTTTAAAAATTATTTTCTCAATATTTAATAAATTCTAACTTAAAATTAAATATATTAAACAATCTTTAACTACTTTTACTCAAACATGGTATTTTCTCTAATATTTTTAATACTTTAACTACTTTTAAGTTCAAACATAGTATTTCCTCTAATAATATTAATACTTTTCACCTTGTTTGAATTTCCTTCCCTTTAATTATCCAAAAATTAATTTTCCATTCTTTCACCATTTATGTGGAGAGAAATTCAATAACTTAATTTCATATACCTCCTTACATAGCATGTGTAATGGTTGTCGTGCAACTATTATAGGAAAGTATACTATGTTTTTGGTAAATATAAGTTATAATATTATAAGATAATATTTTTAATACTTTAACTACTTTTAAGTTCAAACATAGTATTTCCTCTAATAATATTAATACTTTTCACCTTGTTTGAATTTCCTTCCCTTTAATTATCCAAAAATTAATTTTCCATTCTTTCACCATTTATGTGGAGAGAAATTCAATAACTTAATTTCATATACCTCCTTACATAGCATGTGTAATGGTTGTCGTGCAACTATTATAGGAAAGTATACTATGTTTTTGGTAAATATAAGTTATAATATTATAAGAGGGTTGATTTACATATCAAAGATGTTCATTCAATTGGTCATTTTCTCTTTAAAAATTTGCTTCTAGTTTTTACATAAAATATATTTATAACATTGTAATAAAACACTCATATATTTATAAATTTTCTAAAATTTTTATATGGATAACACACTGTAATGTAATAGAACCACTCTGTTATTGGGTTTCAATTCTGTGAAACAATTTTCCAATACAATCTCATTTAATACTTCATTCTTAGGTTTAATGGCTACCTTAACATTTTAGCTATGGATTCGGGAGTCAGTTCAATGAGTACAGACCCATCTATGAGGCACACCAGACCTAAAAATTTTGTTAAATTAGATTCCCATGCATGATAATTATCGGCCAGATCTCTAGAATTTTGCAGAGCCTACTGGTATAATTCAAAAAGATCAAAATACAAAAAGATATCCTTGTCTTTGTCCGCTAAATCTTCTTCCTCGACATTTAAATTTTTATTAATTTTAATGTTTTAACAAAATTCAATTTTAATAAAAAAAATTGAAACATTTAATTTAATGTAGTTCGAGTTACCCATAGATGGACTTGGTTGGAAAAGGACTCGGGCCAAAGTGGTGCCGGTATATCTTACCGCGTGCTTGAATTCTTTCAAATAAACCAACATTTTTTTGTTTTTACCCTCTTTTCAAATGAACCATGAATATGTGATAAATGTGCAACACTTTCATAAAGCTTTACTTTATAAAGGGCATATCAGCATGGACTTCGCCACCGCAATCCCTTGGCATATCAATCGCTTATGCAACTAACACCATGAAAATGACATTTCAACAAGAACTTCACCATAACAATGACTCTTATTTAATATGATCAAATTTTTATTTATAAAAATTAATTAAAAAAATCAAAATCAAAACTATTAAATATATTTGATATAATATTATTGAAAAATCCAAAATATTAAATATACATATTATAATTAT
>SNQJ01S0014823.1:3262-46312 GCA_010110895.2 Picea sitchensis
ATAGCATGCCTTCCTATAGCTTCCCAAGTTCTCTCTGTCATGATATTCACCTGTGATTCCTAATCTAGAACACAGTCAATGTATAAGTCTCTTATTCTTGCTTCAAGGCATTCTTTTTCTTTGAATACCTCTGATAAAATGACATGTCGGTGATCATTCAGGGTGTCTTTCATTTGTAGCAATACTTTCTCTGATTCTTTCTGGGGTTCTGCGATAATCGTAGTTTTTGGATCTGCCTTAGGGTCTTCTTGTATCATGTTCATTTCTTCAAGCTTAGCAATCATTCTAGGGCAATCCAATACTTCATGGTCCGTAGCTTTGCAACAAAGACAACTAGGTATTCTCCCAGGGCATTCCTTAGCAAGATGTCCTGGTTTTCTCCAACTGTAACAAAGGGTTAATCCTCTCTTTCTTTTAAATGATTCCTAGCTATTTCTATACTGCACACTAGGGTCATAGTAGCTAACCTGCAAACATTTCTTTCTAGGATCCTGCATCCACTGGTTAGTCCAAACATTCTTTCTATGCATAGGTATAACATATTTTTCACTATTCTTATCAAATCTACTCATATCAAATCTTCTTTTATCTATTAATGCCCTAGTTTTCAATCTAGGACAGAATCTATCAAACATACCTAGATCCATACTTTTGAAACAAAAATTTCCACTTATCTTACTTCTACAGAGCACAAAGATTTCAGATCTAGAATTTTTCAATATTCTTACCTTTATCAGAGTACAGAGCTTTCAAATCTTACCTCTTTTCTTGGCACAGAGCTTCACAAGTCAAGTAGAATGTTGCACACTATGGAAACAGATCTACACACAAAGCTTTCACAATTTCAGGTCAGATATTTGCACAAAGCTTCTTCTTCCTTAATTCCCAGCAATCATAGTTTTAGGTCTCGGCAACGGAACCATTTGTTGGCACAGGGGTAGACCCAGGGTTCAACACTACAACAGTGCACCAACAAAACCCTAACTATCAGCCCTTTCGACAACACCTGCAAAGCAGATGAAGTCTTACCCGAGGTAGAGGCAGGGGTGGTTGCAGGACTCATGTGTCTACAACCTTAGCTGGGACACAGATATGTGATTGTGATACTTAACAGAGCACTTAGCACCAACAGTCCATCAATATTTAACCATTATCTACTCCTTAGATAAAACAGAGCATCGCATCATTCATTCAGATCTTATGTATCTAAGCACTTATCATAGAGAAGTAGGTTAGATCTAACAGATTCAGGTACTAGTGCATTCATATAAGTCGGATCTAACATCCATATACATTACTAGCATAAATCATAAACAAATCTATCTATCTATATCAAAGCACTTAGCAAGTAAGGACATAAACACATCAACACATTGCACAAAGAAGAGAAACATAGCATATATGTGGTTCACCCACACCCTGGGGCTATGTCCACCAAATCTTCTTCTTTATTATCTTTGTCAAGCTTCTTATAGGCACATAGCATCAAAATCCTACTCCGAAGAAGACAGGAGATCTGTGCGCACTTCGCTACATCCTCCTTCTTCGAGCTAGGGTAAAGCACCAAGCCTTATTATAATTACTTGCACGTAGCTCTGCAAGTCTCACACAGTATGCACCGAGAACTTTACAATATTGATCACACAGATCCAACTCTAGCACTTAGCTATTCCTTATGACCTCTTCTCATTACATCACCTAGTCTTCTATATATACTTTACAAAATAGGCCTAAACATGGGTAAACCCAGGGTCCGACATTCCCATACCCGTTACATAATCCCAAATCCCAAAAAGGACCCAAAAAGGGCCAAGATACCGCGATATATGCTTCATCTTGCACTCCTCCTTCGACAGGAAGTTGAAGTCCCAAAATAGGTCAACTTGACCAAGGATCTCCCAAAACTTGGTCAAGGGCCAACAAATTGTTTGTATACTTAACCTATGATTTTGAAATTTGTAAGATGAGTTATGTTTTAATGTTTATTATTTCCTGGTTAAATCGTAAAAATGAATAAATACAAATTTTTACCCACTAGAATACTATATACATTCCCTTTGTGGAGACCCTACAAAATCTTGCGAGGCTTCAAACTTAAGGTTGACAGTTTGTGAGGGTCACATAATCGTCTTGAGTTCTCGAGCGTCAAAATAAAAGTTTTGCATAACTCAAAAAATGGCTAAGTCCTTAGAGTGGACAGTTATGATTATTTAAACCCTGTGTTGGTCAGTGAAGAACAACAATCATTGATCTGAAAAGATCGTGACCGTTGATTGGTGGGATGTTTGGAGTCACCGCTTTGGAGAGATCCCTCGAACGTTATAGGAAAGACTTTGAATGAGAGAATCTGAAACAAAACCTTTCAGAGTAAGGACTTTGGAAGGAAATCTCATGTGTTGTGAGAATAACTCCGAAGAAAATACCCCGAAGTCGAGCCAGTCTGAATCGTAGATATGGAAGTGGGAGGTATGAATCCCTAGTTGTTGATAATTATGGGTCCCACTTGGAAATTTGAAAGGGTAATATATGACTGGGAGAATCATAGATAAGACATGTGTTAGTATTTGATTAGGTGACTAGATTGAGTGCAAGTCCAGTTGGCCTAGCATTGACTCTCATCGGATTAATCCTCCAATGGATTAGGAGTGTGAGTTTGATAGAAGGAATATATCGACCGTAGGTCAAGGTATGGATATATGACATGATAGCCATCAATATGTTGTGAGTCCTATCTAAGTTAAGGAATGCATTCATAACATCATGGTTGATTGGCCTGCCAGCGGGGAAGTCAGAGTGAATATTAGAGTGACCGGAGTCACTCACCCATCAGTGGATGATTTGAGTGTGGTCAATGAGGCTAGAGAACCTTATACTTCGAATATATTTCAACCATCTGTCAGAATATCGTGACTTGCGTCTATGTTTGTCCATCAAGGAGAGGGGTATATTCCTCGAATACCTTGCTTTCGAAGTAGTGAAATTTCTCAAGAGGTTCTAGCTCCAAATGGATGGCATCAAAATGGAATATTCTTCGATACTATATCCATCAGAGATGAGTGATGAGGTTACTGGTAGAGAATTCGAGCAATAAAAAAATCATCCTGCATGGATCAAAATCTCCTCATGGTAGTATTGGCAGGCGTCCCATAGGTCAAACTTTACCACCATGTCAGATGGAAAGTGTGATAAGGTGTCACGTTGATGCCACATGTTAGTGGTATATAGGCCTAACCCCGAGAACTTATGAAATCCATAACCTTCGATCTGGAGATCAGTTTTGAGAGAAATTACCACCATTGGGAAGATATCGACGAGCAGAATATGATGGAGTTTTCTAAGAGAGGATTTGAGATATTTAAGAAAAGAGGAAATCCTAATATCCCCACCCATAGGGGTTGGGTGTGTTACAGAGTGGTATCATAGCATAGTTCAAACTCTAGGCTTGAATGGGTCACCAAGACCACTTAATATTGTTTAAAAAGGATTTATGTTGTCTAGAATTCATGACTCAGAATACAGACATGAAATTCGAATGGTGATTGTTGTTTGAACATGTAGGAAGAAATGAAAAATGATCACATAAGTGAATGGTGAAGCGCAGTATGGATGACTTCTCGCGCCTAAGAGATGAAGAATATGATGGCCAGAGGGATAGGGAAACTCCTCCAGATTTGATGGCCATTGTGAGGAGTCTGAAGGTAGATAATGAGAGGCGTATGAGATCCCATGTCGAACAGGTAGAGTTGAACACAGTTCTACTACAGAGTCTATCCAAAATTCAAAAACATTTACAGCAAGGTCCAAGCAATGTAGAATTACAACATTCGGAGAGGTTGGAAACCCCATCGAATGCCCAAAATCATGGACTGTCTCACAACGATGTGAGAAATACTTCTTCAAAAAGAGAGCGTCAAGGCACTAAGAGAGGTGGATCGAGAGGAGGATTTTCCACAAAGGCCTCTAGTCGGAAGACTAATTTAGCAGGACAGTCCAGTAATTCTAAGAGGAGAAGAGGAAGAAATATTGGAGTCTTCTGACTGAAGAATTCAAGAAGGATAAGCCACCTACCTTGGATGGATAAATAAAGAAAGGAGAGGAAGTTGAAGGATATGGCTATTTATCTTGAAAAAGTACTTCCGAGTACATAACTACTCATACAATACCAAGGCAAGGATTGTAGTGTTTAACCTGAATCGAGGAGCTTCCATTTGGTGGGAAGAACTCAAGGAAATCAAAAGGATAAAGGAAATAAAATTAACCTTGAAACAGTTTGAGAGATACTTTTGAAAATATTTCCTATCTGAAAAGTATTATGATGACAAAATAAAGGAATTCTATGATCTTAATATGGGGAAACTCGCCTTAGAGGCTTATGCAAAACTATTTATGGAATTGTTGAGGTATGTTCTCTACCTTAAGGATGAGAAGGAAATAATCCAGCATTTTCTCAGTGGGTTACCACATTCATACCAATATCGAATTGAGTTTGAAAAACCCAAGACACTGGAAAACACCATCGGAAAGGCTAAATGTTTTCATGATGAGTCTAAGCACAAGTATGAGTATCCTAAGGATTGGAAAAGAAAGGAAAATAGTGGATTCTAGAAGAATGGATTCAAGCATTTTCCCGGAAGAATTATGGGAAGGATGCACAGTCAGGTCATCCAAGAAAAAGTGTGCATCAACAAAAAAATTTGTCTCAAAGTAGGAATAAGCCAACAGAGCAAGTAAAGGAAAGAGAAAAGGATCCCAAGAAAGGACCTTTGAAATGTTGTGGAAGTGGAGAGCCACATTTATTGAGGGATTGTCCCCACAGGTAGCATGATAGTAGAAGAGTATATAACGTACATGGGATAGCTGCAATCAATGATGTAGCCAGGAGTGTATCGTGAATCTATGCAGTGGTAGAAAATCGGCAAGCAGACCAGCAAGCCTCTATGGAGGAATTGGAAGGTATCATTATTGAACAACCAAACTCTATTTTAATTGACCCGGGATCTAATATTAGTTATGTTTCACTTCGACTGGTTGAGTCATGTTCATTGCAGATAAAGAAGTACATGAAAGCGTGGTTAGTTCAGTTAGCCACTGGAACAAAGAGGAAAGTGGTGGAGGTCATTGAAGCTTGTCCAATTCAGATGGAGGGATTTCAAACCAAAGAGGATCCAAATGTGCTACCCCTTGGTTCTTATGACGTGTTGTTGGGAATGGATTGGGTAGATTCCCACTAAGAAAAATTGAACTGTTATGAGAAACTTCTAGAATGTGAAGATGAGGGAGGAAATATGAGAATGTTTCAAGGCATTCGAAATCCAGTCTCTGTGAGACAAATATCAGCGTAACAGCTCAAGAAGTTTAGCAGAAAAGGGTGTCATTTGTATGTTATACAAGTACTAAATTCAAAAGAAAATAGTGAGTTGAAGGTTGAAGATCATCTTGTGCTATGGGAGTTCATGGATGTGTTTCCTGAGGAGGTTCCTAGATTACCTTCGAAAAGAGACCTTGACTTTTCAATTGATATTGTGCCAGGAACAGTTCCAGCATCGAGAGTGCCTTACAGGATGAGTACACCTGAGTTTGTGGAACTGAAGATGCAATTGAAAGAAATAATGGACAAAAGTTACATCAGATCGAGTGTGTCCCCATGGGGAGCACCATCCCTATTTGTAAGGAAGAAGGATGGTACCTTAAGATTATGCATTGATTATCGACAGCTAAACAAGATGACCATCAAGAACAAGTACCCCTTTCATAGAATATATGATCTATTTGATCAGCTCATAGGGGCTATCATTTTCTCAAATATAGATTTGATATCGGGATATCATCAATTCAGGATTAAAGACGAATACATCCACAATACATCCTTTAGGAAAAGGTATGGGCCCTATGAGTATGTTGTGGTTCCATTTGGACTTACAAATTCACCAAATTCATTCATGTGTTTGATGAATAGTGTTCTCAGCAAGTATTTAAACAAGTTTGTCTTAGTTTTTGTAGATGACATTCTGGTGTATTCCAAGAATCGAGAGTAGCATGAAGAACATCTCATAATGGTGTTATAGGTGTTAATAAAGCTTCATCTATATGCAAAATTCAGCAAGTGTGATTTATTTAAAAAGGAAATTCGGTATCTAGGCCATGTAATCTCAGTCGAAGGAGTCGCAGTAGACTCTACAAAGATCAAAGAAATCATATATTGGTCTGCCCCTAGAACCGTGATAGAAGTGAGATTCTTCATGGGATTAGTTGGATATTATAGGAGATTCATCAAGGGATTCTCCAAGATCGTAAATCCTATTACATAATTTCAAAGGAAGGGAAGGGCGTTCCTCTGGTCACGAAAGTATGAAGATAGTTTCCAGAAACTGAAACAGTTGTTGACCAACGCCCCTATTTTGAATATTTTGAACCCAGAAAAAAGACTTCTTGGTTTGCACAGATTCTTGCAAGGAGGGACTTGATGAATTTCTCATGCAACAAGGACAAGTGGTTTGTTATAAATCATGGAAGTTGAATGAACATGAGTAGAAATATGTTACCCATGACCTAGAAATTGCCACAATTGTACATGTGTTACAGATGTGGAGACATTACCTGCTCGGGAGGATATTTATCCTCATGACTGACCATTGTGGTCTGAAGTATTTTTTCTAACAACCAAGGTTGAATTCTATATAGGCCAAGTGGATGGCATCGATCAATGAATCCGAATTTGAAATCAAACATATAAAAGGAAAAGAGAACAAAGTAGTTGGTGTGCTCAGCCGAAGCATTTAGACAATGCACTTAGAAACAGAAAGTGTAGGAGAGTCCAACATTCAATAAAAGATTAAGACCCTCTTGTCGGAAAATGAGTTCTTTAATCAAGTGAAGGAAAAGTTGTAGTAAGAACCTAAGGAAAAGAGGTACAAAGGATATCAGCTAAGGGATGATAATCCATTAATATACAATAAGAGGCTATATGTGCCTAATTCAGTAGATCTGAGGCAATGGATTATGGATGAGTTACAAAAGAGGCCATGCATCAATCATCCTAGTTACCATAAAATGGTGACAGTAGTTAGGAAATTGTATTATTGTCCTGGGATGAAGCAAGACATTGCTCATTATATTTCGAAGTGTTTAGAGTGCCAGCAGGTGAAAGTCGAGCATCAAAACCCTTTGATACTGTTGCAACCTTTACAGATAACATAATGGAAATGGGAAGTGATTTCCATGGATTTTATCACACGTTTACCAAAGATAGTCAAACAGCATGATGAAATCATGGTTGTAGTGGATAAGTTGAGCAAGGCAGCTCATTTTATTCCCATAAAGTCTAATTTTAAATCCATAGACGTTGCCAATATTTTCATGAAAGAGATATTCAAGTTTCACGGTTTGCCTAAAACCATAATTTCAAATAGATATGTTAAGTTCACCTCAAATTTGTGGTGAATCTCATTTGCAGTTTTAGAGACACAATTGGCATTTAGAATTTCCTACCATCTTCAAACTGATGGTTAGACCGAAAGGGTGAACAAAGTGTTAGAGGATATGTTATGAATGCATGTTATGCATAGACCCAAGTAGTCGGAATAATATCTAACTTTGGTATAATTTGTGTACAATAATGGTTATCAAGAATCATTGAAGATGAGGTTGTTCAAGGCTCTATATGGAAGGAAGTGCATAGTTCCAATTAGTCGGGACAATCCAGTAGAAAAAGTTACACTTGGACCTGAATTACTGAAGGAAATGGAGAAAGTCATAGTTCAAATAAGGAAGAATCTGAAGATTTCCCAGGATAGATAGAAGAGCTAGTTTGATAGCAAGAGAACCCCCAGAGAGTTTAAAATAGGAGACCATGTGTGTCTCTAGGTTAAACCCAAGATAAGTTCCTTGAAAATGGGGATGTGTGCTAAGTCGAATCCCCGATATTATGGAAAATTTGAAATCTTAGAGAGAATAGGACCAGTAGCATACAAACTTGCCTTACCACCTACTACTAGAGCACATAATGTATTCCATGTGTCTTTCTTAAAGAAATGTGTACACGATTTTGATCATATTATTGATTGGACTGTAATACGGGTGGAACCATAGGGAGAATTCCAGCCAGATCCCCAATGCATCATGGATAGGAAATAAAAAATGCTTTGGAATCGAGCCATCGTGCAGGTCAAGGTGCAATGGAATCACTTTGGAGTTTATGAAGCTACATGGGAGTTGGAAGATGCCATGATATTGGCATACCCATTTTTTTTTACTGTATAATTATAAATGCATGGTGTTTTAAACACCTAGGATAGTGTTTCTTTAATGGGGAGGGGAATGTAACACCATGTTTTCTCCCAAGACTGTAATTATGCTCAAAATTCATATGTTAACAATATGAGGCATGTAATTGTGTTTTGATTTAATATAAACAAGAAAATGTTAACTAAGAGGGAACAGACTTGATAAGTACTATCCATGATACACCAAAGGAAATTGATGAGGTAGAGGGACTCATGGGATGGTTGAGTGAAATGGACATGAGATGCATTAGTGAAGAAAATAGGAAGCTTGCATAAAAAGCTAATCTATGCTTAAAAACATGATGAATTCACCTACCAAAACACCAGAATGATGGAGGAGACCACGTGATCATTAAAGAGAAGGTCATAGAAGTGGTTGAGTAGTAATGACTGTGGTAGTTGGCCCATATAGAGAGAGAATGGGAAATTGAATAATTGACGGGGGAAATGTACCACAAACCGCCCCCTTGGATTATGAAGGGAGGACTGCAGATTAGATCTGCAGGATGTTGTAGAGATCCCGAGGGATGGAGAAGAAGACTGGGGAAGGAAAAATGCAACTTACGCAGGATGAGAGAGTATGGAAAAAGACAGACATGTAGAGGAGAGTAAGGGAGATAGGAAAAAGGGACCCTAAAAAATGGAGATAGCATCTAAGGACTGAGGAATGCAACAGAAGATTGTGTAGGAAAAAGGCTCGGAGATGGGAAACTGAGAGCAAATCCACGAATGTTTTGATTGAGAAAGAAAATAATAGCTTCCTAGAATAAAATAGGAAGCTTTTATGAGCTATTGATGATCACCTTGAATAGAGATTTCCCAGATTCTCAAACTGGAGCAATAATGGGTTGCATCTTGATGCTTACTCGACAGAAACCGCCACTGGAAAGGGGAGGTCACCAAGGTATTTTTAAGCAGAGAATAAACTCCCTTATGCAGGAGAAATCCAGCTGAGAAACCACCTGATAAACATGTAGAAACCCAAATCCCAGTGGGAGGTAGCAACTTATGTTGTGTCAGAGGGAGAAGGACAATAACCTTCTTGGATCATTGCAGACCTGGAACCCTACTCAGTAAATTTCCTTGGTGGTATCATGGCTTGGCACGAGGGTGGCGTGTTGTAGGAAGTGACTCTACAATAAGGCCTAAGGTTGGGATGAAAGGTATCCTCTCTCAATCAGTTAGATTGGATTATTCCCTTATCAGACAAGCATTCATTTGTATTGAAACTGATTGTGAATGATTTATGTGAATGCTCATGAATAGAACAATTGTATGATAGCACATATGAATTCCTAAATCTAAGGGATTGTTTGTATAATTAACCTATGATTTTGAAAGTTGTAAGATGAGTTATGTTGTGATGTTTACTATTGCCTGGTTAAATCATAAAAATGAATAAATACAAACTACTACCCACTAGAATACTATATACATTCCCTATGTGGAGAGTCAGCAAAATCGTGCCAGACTTAAACCTAAAGGTGGGCAGTTTGTGAGGGTCGTGAAATCGTCTTAAGTTATCAAGAGACAAAATCGAAGTCTTGCAAAACTCGAAAAATGGCTAAGTCCTTAGAGCGGACAGTTATGATTCTGTAAACCCTATGTTGGTTAGTGAATAACAATAATTGTTGATATGAAGAGATCATGATTGTTGATAGGTGGGATTTTTAGAGTCACTACTTCAGAGAGATTCGTCGAACATCATAGGAAAGAATTTGAACGAGAGACTCTGAAACAAAACCTTTCGGAGTAAGGCCTTTGGAAGGAAGTCTCATGCGATGTGAGAATAACTCTGAAGAAAATACTCTGAAACCCGATCCAGTGTGAATCATAGATATGGAAGTGGGAGGGATGAATCCCCAACCATTTATCATTACAGGTCCCACTTAGAAATTTGAAAAGGTGAGAGATGATTGTGAGTGTCAGAGAGAAGACATGTGTCAGTAGTTTATTAAGTGACTAGATTGATTGTGAATCGAGTTGGCCCAACATTGATTGTCATCAAACTAATCCTTCAATGGATTAGGAGCGCAAGTCCGATAGAGGGAAGATATCAACCGTAATTCGAGGTATGGAGATATGGCATGATATCCATAGATCTACTTTGAGTCCCATCTAATTTAAGGAATGAAATCATAACACCATGGTTGATGTGGCATGCCATCGTGGCATCCGGAGTGAATTATAGAGCGACAGGAGTCACTCACCCATCAGTGGATGAGTCAAGCATGGTCAATGAGGCTGGAGAACCTTAGAATTGGAATATATCTCAACCATTTGTCAGGATATCGTGACTTGCATCTACATCCATCCATCAAGGAGAGGGGTATATTCCTTGATACCTTTCTTTCAGATTAGTGAAACTACTCAAGACGTTCTAGCTCTGCATGGATGGCATCGAAAGGGAATATTCTTCAATATCGTATCCATTAGAGATGAGTGATGAGGGTACTAGTAGAGAGTCTGAGCAATAACAATGATCATCCTGCGTGGATCGGAATCTCCTCATGGCAGGATTGACAGGTTCCCCATAGGTCAAACGTTTTCACCATGTTAGAAGGAAAGTGTGACGAGGTGTCACGTGGACACCACATATTAATGATATAGAGGCCTAACCCCAAGAAATTACAAAGGCCATAACCTTTGATCTAGAGCTCAGTTTTGAGAAAACTTTCCATCATTTGGAAGCTCTCAACGAGCAGAAGATGATGGAGTTTTTTAAGAGAGGATTAGAGATAGTTAAGAAAAGTAGAAATCCTAATATCCCCACCCTTATGGGTTGGTTGTGTTACATGGGAGTATACTTTTATCATTCTTCCTCGAGAGGCTCCCATTGATGTGCCCTTGAATCACACTTACTTTACCCAGAATTAGATATCCTAGTATGGTCCAATGGGCATATATGATGTGTTGGCTTGCAAGGAAACATGTCACAAATGCCTTTGATAATGAATTTTTCAACTGGTAGTCGCATCATATAATTGAAATTGATGAATTTGCCTATTCCAATATTGATTTATATGGAGATATTGACTTAGTATTACCTCCATATGCCACATGGGGAGACATAGGTAATTGATTTTTATTTTTTTAGAAGTTATTATATTTTTATATTTTTTTCATACAAAAATGAAAGAGGTAAAATATTGTTTTCATGTGGAGTAACTAACCAAAAATTTGTATGATGTATATGTAGGACCAATCTAGTCAGTAGGGTACCCCATACATCAATGTAGGGGTAGGGGTGAAGAGAAACCCGAAGGATATTTCGAGCAGTTTCTACAATTGGTCCAAAGAAACCTTGAGGATTAACCCACGGGGTACCGGTGGCATAGGTAGAGGACCTCTCAGAGCATATATAGAGATAGGTTATAGGAGTACCACAAGTGTGGGTTTGGCTCTTCTACTGGGTGGGAAACGCCACTATTTGTGACCATGAGACCCACATCGATCTAGGGCCTAAGGTGTAGTTGATGTATGGACCCGTTTTGTATCAAGCAGTCATACACATGTATAATCACGGGCTAGGATGCCTAATTTTGTATAGCACCCCACATATTTTTGTACTTGATGACATTATCTATAAAATATTTACAAATTTTCTATTCTTACTTTTATGTGAAAAAAATAATGTGCTTGCTTTTCATGTTATTTACATGTGTGATTTTTTTTTACTTGATGTGACAAGTGCTAATATAATTTGTAATTAGCCAATGCATCAAACAGATAATTAAAACTCCTCATAATGTGAACATAAGTAATGAATTCAAAAGCATGCTCAAGAAGTCACACTTATAGGAACTTTTGAAAAAGTGTAGGATTGTGGACACGATGCACACCATTAAGTTGCAACACTGCCAACCATGAATCTAGGTGAGCTACTAAATGTCAAATTCCACGTGAAATGGATTCCTATACTAATTCAATCATTGCATTGTACTCAATGACATTGTTGATTGTAGATCCAAGACAAGCTCCTATTGAGTGTTGGCATCTAAAGTTTTGGGAAAATATCACGCACACATGCACAAACAAAGTTATCCATGCTCATTCAAGTTTTGTGCACGCTCACGCGGTTGTGTGAGGGGTAACAAGAGGCAGATGCGCAAGATCAAGATTTTTTAATGTGCACCAATTCGAGTTTTTTTAATGTGTGTCAGTCCAAGTTTTGTAATGCACGCTAGAAATCAAGAAGACAACTCATGCACACCAGAATCAAGAAAAGAATCTTCAGGAAATCTTCCCGAATGATTAATACAGACAGCACAAGGGACCGTGGAGCAGCAAGAAGATGAGTTGGAAAGGTAGTTGATATTGCCATGATTCCAAAGAGGCAACATGGAATGCATGCAGGTGACAGAAGCATGTGGGATTGGTTGCCAGATGAGAGAGTGGAGAAGAATTGAACCATTGGACAATGAGTGGACCTGAGCCATGGATTTATAGTTTTCTCAAGTGAAGGAGGGGTGTCTAATTGAATTTTCTATGGAGTACACTTATTATTTCAGTGAATCTAAAAGGAATTTCACATAAGGTCCTAGACGAATGATACTGGAAGAAATCCGAGTTTTGATAAAGATGTTTTTCATGGAAAGGGGTTGATGTGAATGGTGCCTGACAAGATGGCTAAGTAGACTCCCATAGCGCTTGAGGGGGGGCGAATGAAAAACTGGGGGAACGTGAAAGAGGTGATGGATCCATTGAGGAGGATCCAAAGGTTGTTAGGATGAGGTGAGGAATAATATGGACCTAGAAGATCAGAGGAGAGAAAGAGTTGAGAGATACACAAAAAAAGTTGAATCAATAAGGAAAGTGGAGAAAAGAAGTGGAAGGAAGTTAGAAATGGTTGAGCAACAAGGGGTCAGACCCAGGATGAAGAGGAAGGAGACTGCACTAGGAGGAAGTGTAGGAGAGTGTGTTGTGCTAGAGAGGAGCATAGATGAAGATATGCCTACGAAGAGGCGTGGTGTTGAGAGTATGGTATCTTGTGAAGATATTGTTATTGGTGTTAGAAGGGGCTAGGAAGATGAAGTTCGAACCCCTTGGCTCTTGCAGAGTGCCACAAATTTGAAGGAAGATGAATCGTAGAGTAGAGGCATAGGAGAAGAAGAGGAAGTTGGAGGATCCTCTAGTGATGGGAGAGAAGAATTGGCAATAGTGAATGGTCTTGTGCAGATGAAGTTAGAAAACTCTCTAGGTCACCTCACAAGAAATGTTAGAAGAAGATGGAGTTATCCCCCGTTTGAACCACCGCCCTTGTGGATTTATAATAGAGAAGGAAGAATAGCATACAATGAGGCAATTAGAGTAGGAGAGGGATTAGGAGAAGAAAGAAGAGAAGAGACGAGTGTGTGAGAAGATGAAGTCAGTGCTACTTCACCAATAAGAGTATCGGTATTTAGATCTTCAACACTTGGTAGTCAAGTAACATGAAATATTTTTGGATTGAAGATGGAGAATCAAGATAGTACCCTAAGGTTGCCTATGTTCCATGGAACGGGTCAAGATGATGCAAAGCATCACTAGTTCACATGTGAAGCGATATGGTCTGTGAAGAAGATCACATATGAGGCAATAAAGATTGCACAACTGGAGACCATGTTCAAGGACATAGCCTTGACATGGCACGTGAAGTATAAGGCCACTACGCCGATGGGACAAGTGAGATCCCTAATCGAGATCAAGAGAGATTTTCTCAAGGAATTTCAAAAACCTAAGTCAAAATCTCAATGCATTACAGATATCAAAGAGATTATGTAGAAGTAGGGAGAAACCATGTGGGATTGTGACGTGATAGGTTGATGTTCCAAATACAGGATGTGTAACAAAGAGAATGGTTCATTATGGGGTTACTTACACATATCTATGTCCCTCTCACCCAGAAAAAGGTGACGATGGATGCATAAGCAATAGAGATTGCAGTGTGCTTTGAGGCTACACCAAGAGGAGGAGAGACATCAGCAGGGTTGGAGCAACTCATGTCCCAGCTGGATAACCTGGAAATGAAATTACAAGATATTTAAAAGGAAAAAATCATATGCGAGAACGTATGGTGTACCACGTGTAGGTATGAAGGGGATCGCAAAGATGAGTTCCCTGTACTTGGTAATTATGTGGCAACAAGCATGCCAAGTCCATTCCTAGCGCGACCACAAACGAAATGGTGTGAAATTTATAGACAATGGGGCCATGTACCACCCCATTGCCCAACGTTGGAGAAATATCAAAAGACACATCATACTCTATTCTGTGAATTCTATAAGTATGTGGAACATGATATCAACAATTGTCGATCACTCCAGTTGATGCAAGACCATACCCACAATGTATTTCGGGTGCAAGAAGAATAGAATGGTGGTGATTGTGGTGGTGCGAAGAGATTTGGCTATCAAGGAGGTCCCAAAGGCGGCTATGGACATTGTTGTGGACAAGGTTATGGAGAAAGGGGAGGTAGACCCCCCACTTGCTTTAACTATGGATATATTGGTCATGTGTCAGGGTTTTGTTCCAAACCAAATTCTCTTTGTGGGTACTATTACAGCCCTGAGCATGTCACAGAGGACTGTCCCAACTTCTTGAAGAAGTGGGAAGAAAATAAGGAATATTTCAACATGGTCCATTTGGAGCCACGTGGAAATAACAAGAAGGATGAGGAGGTTCATGTCTAGGTGATAACCTGAGGGGGAGCGAAGACATGAATGAAATTTGAGCATGGTGAAGATAAGGAAGGAAACGCATCCCCCTCCTAAGTTTGATGATGTTCAGAAGAAGTAGTTTTTGTGTGATCCACAGAGAGAAATCGAAGAAGAAAGAACACAAGAAGAGTTGTAGTGCACGACACAAAGGTCACTAGAGGAGGCCTAGATTTGTGAAGAATTCCAACAAGTAACACAAAGGTCACTAGAATAGGCTCACACCTGTGAAGAAATAAAGTATGTGACACAGAGTTCATTGGAAGAAGCTCATTTGCATGAAGAAATATAGTGTGTGATGCAGAGGTCATTAGAAGAAATGCAGAAAAAAAGAGGAGATGTGACACGTTGAACAAAGAGAAATTGAGGAACAGGTGCATGAGCAGTTGAAATGCATGGTGCGTGAAGAATTTCAACATGACTTGGGTCATGAGACAAAACTGATGATCAACTAAGTAAATTCTTGAATTGTTGTTTGAGATTGTTAAATGATCTTGATGCTATGAGAAATTTTACATAGATGTGAGCAACCTACATGGGGGAACAAGATATTGAAAGAGTTATATAAAACCCCCTGCTAGAAAGAGATGTGTGTCATGTTAGAAATAAGAAGTGCACCGAAAGAGAGTTCAAGATGACAGTTGAACGTGGTAGTTATGGAATGGATGGGGTAATGTGGATTTGGGTTCCAACGTGAAAATATTTCCAAATAAGTCCTGGGATTTGATGGGTAAACCAAGTTTGTTCTAGTCTTCCATCCAACTGTAGTTGGAAAATCAGTACAGGATGTAACCCATAGGTTGATTGAAGCAAGTTGAGGTGAAAACGGAAGGGGTAAATACAAAGGTTGATTTTGAATTCATAGAGATTATGGATGATTTGTATCCCTACCCTGTACTACTTGGTATTGATTGGGCCTTCAATAATAATGTAGTGTTGAATTTGAAGAAGAGGTTGATGTCGTTTAAAAATGACACCCTGTACATGATCGCAAATCTAGATCCTAATTAAAGGGACAAATATAATGAGCCAGTGGATGAGAATGTGTGGATCTCTATCATTGAGAACATCTATAAGATCACGGGGTGCAGGGAATTTTTTATCAATCCCACTGTGGGTGGAGGACTGAGTTGTCAGAGCGTGAATTCCTATCACATTGATTTCAAAGATGCAATGGAAAGGTGGTAGAACAGGTTGTACGAAGTCTRGACAAGGAGATGCACGTGTATCACCACCAAAGTGTGCGAGGAAGAGCTTGGATCCTACCGGTTGGATGGGTCAGATACGGTGGATGCATGTATTTCCTAGATGCAACACATTCCAAAACACCACCGGGTTCGTTATCTTGATACAATTCTCATAGGGATACTTGCACAATGGTGGGCAGTGCATCGAGAAATTCATCGTGAATGGGAATCCATGGAAGAGTCGATGAGGGAAATATTCAAACCAGATGTAGATATACATTGATACACATGTTCTTGTGAATGGAAATGGATATCCAAGAAGTGGCGCAGGGTACGCAACCAATATTCGAACGCCTAGTGTGTGTTGTTGATAAAGCAATCTATACCCCTGATCCCTTGGTTCTCTACTGGGAAACGATGACAACCGCATGCGCAAGGGATGGAAACAACTACTCCATCTATGCTAACCAAAGGAATGTTCACTTCCTTTGTCTTCCCCAACTCTATTGATAAACAGATAATCTAGGCATAAGTGTGGATGAACTGGTTAGTGAGTGGATACTACCAAAACCAGTCGAGCCTAGCCCAGTGCCTCCATGGAATAAGTTGATCGGTTGGCCACATATGAGGAAACATTGTGACCTGCCTGGGGTCTCTATGACCAATTAACCAAGGATGAACTCATGTAAGGGTGTGCAGGAAGCATGTGCAGTTCCTCCCGGGAATAAGATTTGCGCATGCACGGAAATGTCACTATCACAATCAAATTTTTATGGTCCCAATATTTTTTTGCCTTAAACAAGTGACATGTCCCTTGTACGGTACCTAAGGGAGAGCCTATTCAAGCAGTAACCAACAGTAAATGTTAAAATCCCACCCTGATATTACGCTCATTTGGATATAAAAGGAGGTGGCCATGCACCATGAATACAAAAGGGATAATATGGCTCGAAAATCTAGAATGTCGACAAATCCATCTCATGAAACTCTCGATCATTTATGATTGATGGAACAGACAGTATGATATAAGAATGAATGTTACGGTGGGGGTTGAAGGATATTGTACGACACTCTAACTAATTAATGAATTCAAGCATGCCTCCCAGTTGTACCATCGTACCCTCCTGGAAACTTTCCTCTCTCTGGGTTAATACTTGGTTAGCTAGGCAATGACCTTCTTATTTCTACAAGAAAGGGTTCACAACTTTAGTAAGGTGGAACATCGACAATGAAATCAAGTAAAAGTACATTATCTTCAACTTGATGCTAGAAATACATGGAACCCAATTGTAATAATTGTCATTGCTTCATCAAGGAAACAACAGGGTCAAAATAAATCTAGGATTTCCCAAGTCCGGCGGATACCAGATTCGTCGTTTCCTCGACATCTAGGTTTCACAAGATCTTAGATGGGAAAAGTGCAGGATGTGAAATTCATCGATTATGACATCTGATACCCTAGCCAATTCCCTGCCATGGCCTTTCACAATTATGAAAGAATAGTTTGGAGTATAGACTATAATTGAATGGCTAGCACATCTGCAATCAGTCCTAGATGAAGAAATGGAGACTCTCGAAACACACACTAAGCGCAAATAGGACTGCAAGTGAGTTGAGGCTTAAGAAGCAACGCATGGTCCCCCCTGGGGTGGATCCAAGGATGACACCACATCCAAGTACCCACAAGACCCATGCCCCATGCAATAGTTTGCACAGTATACTCTAGCCAATGTGAAACGACCATGAACTAGTCTAACCATTTATTCTACCACTCCCCTAGTACAACACAATCTCGACTAGATGGAACGCGGTGTCATGACTTTGATAAATGCGCTCAAATGGAAACTATTGTTGTAAAAAAAATACACACTTTGGCTATTTGTAACTTTGACCATCTATGTCGACAACGCGGGGTAATAGTATCACCATCAGACACTTTGTCATGACCACTGGCCTCAGGGAGTAGTTCCAGTACTCCCACACAAGTTCTTAGATTCGACCCGTCAACACCAGTTATGGTGGATATTAACAACAATGGTATTCCGTTGGCACTAATTTTGAATGCAATAGTGCAAGACTATGTTTCCACCTTAATTTCTATGTTGAGTGAGTGACACCAAACATTGGGTCCCACTCATGCACAACTACAGCTCCAACACCAGGGGGAAATTTCTGCGCATAATCAGATGCATGAACATTATCAAAAGGAGGTTCAGGATCACCAGGTATTGCAGAAGAAGCATGAAATAGAAGTTGCATCCCATGCAATCACACAGGTTCAATACACTGAGATTAGTACAACATTCATTGATCTTATCAAGGTGGTGGATATGATGTATGCACAGATATCAACTACATCAACACAAGATTGAGACATTCCCCCCCTGGTCTTAAGCTCTCGGTCATGAAGGCATGCCTACAAAATCTAGACTCACAGCTTACCACTCTTGTTCTGCCACTCCATCAAGCGATCTTGGAGGAAATTCAGTTGCAACACAAACTAATGTTGGCTAAAGAAAATGTCTGGGATGGCCAACATAGAGTAGAGGCATTTTCAAGTCTGGTCGACTGCAGCTTCGCCTTATGGACTCATCTACATAATCTTCATGAGTTTACTAATGTTGATGATTGAATTCATGCAGATGAGGTTGAGGTTGCACAACAGAAGAGTAAATTTTCTTCCTTAACTCCAGGAGAGCATGCAGATGCGATGATAGCTAGTGCATCAAAGACGAAGGACATCACTGTAGCATGTGTTGAGAAGTAGATTATATTAGATTTGATCACTTATGTGACTGATAAGGCCTTCATATTTTACACCCAACTAACAAACGTTCAGCTTATTATCACCCCCTTGATTCAAAAAATGAATGCAATGGACCCGACAACCCCTTAGGTCACAATAATCAATGTCGATGCACTTGTTCAACTCACCCAGGAAATCCAAGGCACCCTTAGTGAACTTGATCGCCAATTCAAGGAGTTCATGCAAGAACTCAAGAACATAGTTCCATTTGTGGAATCGGTCAGTCCTTAAGGAAGTTGGCTCGAGGACGAGCCAAGTAATAGTGGTGGGGGAATGTTTTCACCCAAAGTTTTTGATAAATATCATGTGTGCACAAAAATGAAGTTGTGTGTGCTCATTCCATTTTTGCGCATGCTCAAGAAACTGTGTGAGGGGTAATAGGAGGCGTGTGTGCCAAATCAAGTTTTGTTAATGCACGCTAGTTCAAGTTATACCAACGCACGTAGGTCTGAGTTTTGTGATGCATGTCAGAAATCAAAAAGACAACACTTGCACACTAAAATAAAGAAAAAAATCTTCGGGAAATATTCTTGAATGATTACTACATACAACATGAGGGATCGTGGAGAAACAAAAAGATGAGTTGGAAAGGTAGTTGAGATTTCCATGATTCCAAAGAGGCAATGTGGAATGCATGTGAGTGACATAAGAATGTGAAACTGGMTATCATCTTAGTGAGTGGAGTAGAAATGAAAGCGACTGRGTGCCAGAGTAGAGAAGGATATAAAAGGATGCAACGACAACATAAACAAAGTTATCCAGTTGGCGAGTTGGAAAGTTGGCTAGTTTGCTATATTTTTGGTCAATGAGTCATTGTTGTATGGATACTATTGAGATCTCTCTAAGCATATATTTTATAATTTCCTTGTTTGTAAGTCCGAGTCTATCACATTTACAAAGTCTAGACAAAGTGCATGGCACAATGTAATGTAACAATGTGGAATTTCATAAGAGAGAAAGACTTTGTTGTTGTCAATGTGTGAACTACTTAATTTATGTTTGTGGTGACAGTATGAAGAGAATAAAGTTGTAGTAATTCTTCTCTTATGGTGTGTTACTTGTGTGTTAGTGGAATGTGTGTATTGTTGTTTCTTATTGGCGATTGTTAATTTGTGTTCAATGGATTGTCTGAATGCTCACCTAGATGAATTTTTTTCCAATCAGTCCTTCATCATCACCGACACAAGAACAAATGGTCTTTTTTATCCTCATGGCATCTTGGGTGAGACCTTATTCATTATTTGACTAAGGATTGATATGTCGATTCCTAGGGGTGTTTTTTGGTCAAACTCTATATGAAACTTGGGTCTTAAACCCCCTAGTGTTAGGAAGGATGTGCGCAAGTGTGATTGATCCAACACTGAGTTCACAAGTTCACATGTGGGAGAATAAATTCCCCAAGCAATGAAAGATAGGTTTTGAGTGTGGTGGATAGAACCATATAGGAATCCCAAAAGCATAGGTGTTTCTGATGACAATTTCCAACCAAGCACAAAGCATGATAAGTAATGACCAAAAATAAATGTGAAATAAAAAAATAAAAAGGAAAGCATAAAAACCCTACTTATATACAAAAAATACATGGCATTGGTTCCTAAGAATAATACCTCTTCAAAAAGAGCCTATTGTGGGGCTCATTCGGCACATTCCCCTCATAGTCTTGTAATTCATAGGCTCCCTTACTAAGGATCATGCCACATAGGATTAAACTTTCATGACCCCAAGGCATCCTTGTCTTGGTCATAAATAAGAACCAAGTCTCCTTTTGAGAAAACTTGGGGAAGAAAAAACTTATCATAATGAGCCTTGACATGTTTCTTATGTGCCTCATTCATGGTAGATACATATATTTGGTGCTCACTAAGTTGTTCCAAATGAATGAGGCATTCCTCGAGGGAAGTTGTTCCAACTAGGTTCTCCATGGACAAATTCAGAGAGGGAATTTCATATTCAATTAGTAAAATTGCTTTCACCTTGAGGTTCGGTATGCCCATAAAGCTATAAAAATCATCATATGCCAATTGGATTTACTCATCTTGATTATTTTTTGCATGATGGTTTTCAAGGACTTATTGATTGCCTCTACTTGTCCATTGTCTTTTGGATAGTATGGTGATGATTCTTCCTAGTGGAATCCTAAATTTATTGTTATTTATGTCATCATCTTATTCTAAAAATGACTTCCATGGTCAGTGACAACCTCTCTAGGAACACTAAATCTAGATATGACCTAATTGAATATGAAAAGTGTTGTTATCTCACTGTCATTTGAGAAAGTCAGCATGGGTTCAACCCACTTAGTAAAGTAGTATATGGCCACAATTATGTACTTATGACCTCTTGTTGAAGCTGGATGACATGTCATAAATCAACCCCCCACTTAGTGAAATGGATAATGGTTATAATAGGGTAAAGTGGAAATAGATGTGCATGCATTTTCCTCATGAAAATTTGGCATTGGTGGTACTTCTCAACCACTTCTACTCAATCTTTAAATATTGAAGGCCAAAAATAACCTACACGCTAAATTTTATGGGTTATCACCAACCGAAACAAGAAATTTCCATAGGCTCCACTATGAAAATCATTTAGTACCCTCTCAACCTCCTCATGAGTCAAGCATCGATGAAAAATGAGATGAGCCCCACAACAATATAGAGTGTTGTCGATAATGAGGTATCTCTTCGCATGATGGTGAATATCCAATCATTCATCATGAGAGAGGTTGGAGGGGAACCTTTGAGTTTGGAGATACACCAATATGTCTTCGTACCAAGGGTCATTGCAGGAGATGAGGAATAATTGTTCATCAGTTAATGAGCTATTTTTAGCTTGATCATCACCATATTTTGGTAACTTTTAAATGATCTCAACAAAAACCTAGGGCTTCTTCAATTTTGTTGTTTCAAAATCTAGATCGAATTCTTGCAAAATGACAATCCACTTACTAAAATTTCCCTGAATTATTCATCTGGTCAAGACATACTGGAAAGGATTAGTGTCTATGATTATTTTAGTTATTTGAAGAAGGATATAATTTCAAATTCATAGGACAACATGAACTTACACCAAGGCCATCTTCTCAATGTGAGAATACCTTAATTCTGGTATAGTCAAGCTCTTGCTCAAATAATACACTACATGCTCCTAATGTAGGTTGTCTTCCAAAACCAAAACCATACAAATATTTGATTTGAATGTCACAAGGTATAACAAGAAATATTTGTTATAGTTTGGAGGTCTCAACAATGCAGAGAATATGAGATCATTTTTCAAAATGCCAAATGATTGTTGAGAAAAATCATCCCATACAAATGGGACCCCTTTCTTCAAAAGGTGCATGAAACATTTTGTCACCTCAACACAATTAGTGATGAATATTCGCAAGAAATTTTCCTTTTCTTTAAGAATCTACAGTTGATAAATATTTATTGGGGGAAGCAACTGAACTATTTCCTCAACCTTAAATGGGTCTACCATAATCCCATGCTTAGACACAATAAATACAAGAAATATCCCAGGTAAGACACAGAAGATGCACTTATGAGTATTCAATTGAATCATTTAGTATTGGAATCTATCAAAGACTACATGAATATGTGTGAGATGATTTACCCTCTTGTGATACCAAGCAGCCATATCATCAATATAGATTTCGACAATGTGTTTAATGTCATGGAAATCATATGAAATGGCTCGCTAAAAAGTGGTTCTATTGTTTTTAAGGCCAAAAGGCATCTTCCAATAGGAGGATGTGCCCTGATGAAAAATAAATGAATTTTTGTGTTGGTCCTCTGGATGGGTCTAAATTTGATTGATTGTAATTGGAAAAACCATCCATAAAATACAATATTTCACTTATGGTGCATTCATAAATATTATGATCAATGAATGGAGTGGGGTAGTTTTCCTTAGGAAAAACCTTATTCAAATCCCTAAATTCCATACATGTGTGAATGGTCCCTTGTTTCTTGTCAACAGGGACTGGGTTGGACACCCATTTAGTCAAGGGAACCAGATAGATAAATCCAACCTTGAGCGGCTTCTCTACCTCTACTTTGATGGAAATCATCTTACGAGGGTTAACAAGTCATAATTTATATTGAACAAGCTTTTCATTTTCAAACATTTTACTCTCATGTTAAACAATATTGGGATCTATGCCCAGTATATGTTGGTAGGTCCAAGAAAAAATTTCATGATATTCTTTGAAAAGAGAAATATATATTTATATCTCTTCTGGAGAACAATCTGCTCCAATCAACACATTCTCAAATACATTGGGTTTCCTAGAGATGTTAACTTGTATGGTATTTGAAATATTTTCCATGTTTCTCTTATCATACACATCATGTGTCTAGAGGGGGATTACGTACCAATAAAATTCTACATGTATGATAATACCCTTGTCTCCAACCTCCATTCTACTTAAATCAAGAAGAAAATATTGTTTCTGGTGCATGTCTTCCCAAGGATTATTGGCACAAGTTATGGATTCATTCAAAGGAAAAATCATAAAATTTAGAGTATAATGAGAGTCAAAGGCCCACACAAGTGAAATAAACTTGTCATACTCCTTCATTGAAGAAAAAGTGTGATCAATGTCTGCTAAGTCCATTTAAATGGCCTGATAACAAATCTCATATAGAGACAAAGGTATAGACATTCATGTATATCCATTCACCCCTACCGAGAAAAATGGATATAGTAATCTCTATAGGTCGTCAAAATATGATGTTTTCAAGCAACATTCCATAGCCATGGAGTCGATCGAGATTGAACAGATTGCATACATAGGAGAAGATTTAATACACAATATGGGTGAAGGGAGGTTAAAATTTCCCATCAAGTAAAGGTGCATCCCAACACCCACATTCTCACTAGTCCTCATGGAATTACCCACTAACAAAACATTAGGTCCCATCAAAGCAGCTAGATCAGGTCTACAGAAATTCAACTGGTTTATTATAATGATCTTTCCCTAGTGAGGGAAATAGATATTGTAGAATATTGAAGAGATAACAACTGTCATAGCATAATTCCAACTATGACCTAAAAGATTATTGTATTCCAAATGAGCATCAACAACCTCTACCTCTAGAGTCATAATATTTCCCCCCGATTGAATAGGGAATGATGAGATGATCCCATGAGGTCTGAATGAGTGCTCGTCAAAATATCTCAACATCGTTAGTGAAGGGAATATCTCAGGGGAGCTAAAGGCTCACCGGCATGACAAGGACATCACACAAGTGGAAGCTCCTTTATCCACCACAGTCCTAAAGATATATGTTCCACTAGATGAAACGTGAATTTGGAATGTGGCATAGTGAGGAATTTGTGGCTTCTCATTGTCTGGGTAAAAAGTTATAAGTTGATATTTCATCATATTAAAAGTACCAATAGCCTATAGAAAATGTTTTAAATACATAGGGAAACTCTCTAGAACCTCCAACAATGTTTTAAATGCATAGGAAAGATCTTCAACAATGTTGTATTTATGAGTGGCATGGGCATTTGGGTTATGAATTCACCTTTTTAGCACACCTTTTGGAAGGCATTGCATCTCATTGATCATTGGTTTCTCTATATGCAAAGGGTTTAGCAGTTCATATGTGGACACTTGTTTTCCTTTAGATCCAGGATCAGGGGTATCGTAATTATGAACCCTAATCTAGACATTTATGTCTCATTTTCACATGAAAATGTTTGACAAGTTTCCCCCTTGTAGAGGGGTTCCTTGGGTGCCCCCTTGCAGAGGTGAAAGGTTATTTGGAATTCCAAAAACCATTTGTTGATCTTGTTAAGGGGATGGGATCATTAAAATAATAGGTTTTTGGTCAGCATCCCATTGTGCCAAAAATCGTTGGACTTCCTCCAACTTGGGGAAAAGATGAGTAAGGTGATCATCTACACAAATATTGCATGAAAAATTCACCTTATAATTCTCCTTCTTACCCCACCAACATTGTTTTTGTTTACATTATTTTCACCAGCCCCTTTCTTGTTTTTATTTTTCTTCTTTCCTTCACGTAGTTGGGTGCCCTTTCGGTTAGATGTCTAAATGGTGTGGACATCATAGGATTGAATTGGACCATAGGCACCAAGATTACCTTCGCAACAACAAGCTAAATAGAATACAAAGACATTTGTCTCATCTAGTTCGTAACCTAGTTAACTACAGCATTTCCCATAGACACAATCACACCATCAGTATGCAGTCCTAGTTTGGTCTTGGTGGGATCTGTTTCTACCCTCATTTCATTAGAAAAAATCTCATAAAGAACCATGGATTGAGAATAAACTAAATCCAACTAGTGGGTTGTAAATATGGCCTAATCTTCAGTTATAAACCTTAATAGAGCGATATCATTAGTGATATGAGGCAATAAAGCTTTCAAAAACTAGTATAGCAAGTACTTTTCAAGGATTTGGGATTTAATCATCTATCATCTCTTGCACAACATTGTTGAAGCTCTTGCTTCGACAAGATCTTCAACAATGTTGTATTTATGTGCAGCATGGGAATTTGGGTTATGCATAGAACTTTTTATCACGCCTTTTGGAAGAAGTTTCATCGCATCAATCATTGGTTTCTCTATATGCATAGCATTTAGTTGTTCAAATGTGGACACTTCTTTTCCTTTAGAGACAATATTAGGGGTATCATAATTATGAGCCCTAGTCTAGAAATTTATGTCCCATTTGCACATGAAAATGTTCAACAAGTTTCCCCCTTGCAGAGGAGCTCCTTAGGCTCCCCCTTGCAAAGGTGAAGGGTTATTTTGAATTCCAACAACCATTTGTTGGCCTTGTGGAGGGAAAGGGTTCATTAAAAAAACATGTTGTTGGTGAGCAGCTCATTACTCCAATAATAGTTGGGATTCCTCCAACTTGGGGAAAATATGAGTAAGGTGATCATATATACAAAGATTGCATGAAAACTTCACCTTCTATGTCTCCTTCTTACTCCCACCAACATTGTTCTTGTTTACGTTATTTCCACTATCCCCTTTCTTGTTTTTATTTTTCTTCTTTCCATCAAGTAGTTGGGTTCCCTTTGGGTTAGATGTCTAAATAGTGTGGAAATCATAGGATTGAATTGTATCATAGTCACCAAGATTACCTTGCGCAACAACAAGCTAATTAGAATACAAAAACATTTGTCGCATCTGGTTTGTAACCTAGTTAGCTACAACATTTTCCATAGACACAATCACACCATCAGCATGCAGTCCTAGTTTGGGCTTGGTGGGATCTGTTTCTACCCTCACTTGTTAAACAAAATATCATAAAGAACACTAGAGAGAATAAACTAAATTCAACTATTGAGTTATAAATATATCCTAATCCTTAGTTGTAACCCCTAAGAGAGTGATATCCTTGGCGATATGAGGAAATAAATATTTCACAAACTAGTATAGAAAGAACTCATCAAGGATTTGGGATTTAATAAATTAGCATCTCTTGCACCACTCTTGGATGTGGTTAGAGATATGGTTGAAAGTGTATTGTTGGAATAAACTTAAAATCTCTATCCATGTCTCATAGTGGATGGGAAATTGGAAGTGATTCAATAATGTCAATTCCAAAGAATCAAAGTTAAGAAATGAGGCTCGTGGGAGCTCAATGTACCATTATGTGACTAGTCTAGTCAATGTACATTGGAAGAGTCTGATTCTAATGGAATCATCCATCAATGAGTTCTAAGAAAACCAAATATGGAACATCATTACATGATTAGATGGGTTCTCTATGTCCTTTCCTTCAAACTTTGGGATGTTTGAAGGTAGTTTAGTGGGAACCGAAGGCCAATTCAAATTTACAGCAACAGGTCATTGGTAAGCTTTGTTCAATATGGCAGATTCAACATTTCTAGAAACAATAATTTTATTTGATCCAAAGAGCTCCAACTTGAGGAAGATTGTCCCATCATTCATTTAGTACTCAAGAAGGAATTACCTGGCATGTAACCACTTCCAGGAATGAAAGGAGTGTTTGTTTGAAAGCCAAGGTTTTGAGGGAATCTTGCTAGGACATAAACAAATGGATAAAATGATCCACTCATCATGTTTCCCATTCCTAGGAAAGGCATGATTCCAATCAATATGCCATAATTTAGAACATATCTTTCCCACAAATGGAATAGATGTAGGGATGTTCCCCCCTCTTAATGGAAAAGCAAGAAAGGGGGTATATGATCTCCCCATTGAAATTTTAATATTGTGGAATATATGTGGTGTACTTGCATCAACATGAAACATTTCAATCAACAACATCCCAAAAGAGAAAGCATCACAACTATACAAAGTAGAGGGTTCAATCCCAATGCCACTGGTGGGGGCTATCAGTGGAGGGAACATACCTCCACTTAAAGTTCAAAAAGTGGACGGGAATTTACTTGTCACAAAAACACCCAAAATAGGAGGATTAACTCCCCCACCAAAAAAAATAGATGTGGGGTTATGGGTGCCCCTATCCTCTAAAGTACCACTGACATTATTTATCATGGAATATTGGAAAAGAGTATTTTTGTATGCAATGTGACTTTGTTCATCAAAGTTGCAAGCATGAAAAGGAGATGGACCTTGAGAATAGGTGAGGGGTGGAATAAAAAATTTTGGAGTTGGATCAGAAATATATTTGATCTCGATAGTCACAGGATCATCATGTACTAGAGGGGATGGATCCCTCCCATTAATAAGTATGTTACCATCTAAATCCCTTAAGTACCCTTTGATTGATATCTCTTCTAAAATACATTCTTCTTCCACAAGATATTCCTTTGTGATGTTATCCAATGTCATTTGGGTCTCTTCAACTGGTTCATGTGGAGGTGATTCAACATTATCCATAATTTTCCTTTGAGAATATGGATCCACATTGTTAGGAGAAAGACCTTTAGTCCTTCTATACCGGTGGAGTGGTCGATCAGCCACTTTGATTAAAAAATTCTAAATCCATAAGACAAGAACAGCCTAAGGTCGTCTAATAATCAATCAAGAAGCACCCAACTAAAAGGTTCTCAAGATGGATCAACAAGCAAACCCACTCTTCCAAAGATCAGTCCAGGGTGGTTAGAACTTAGATATAAATCAATGAAGAGACAATCAAAGATCCTTCTGAAAGTTATCTTGGGATGATTAAGTCCCAAAAGAAACTAATGAAGGTGAGGGAGACAATTATGGTGATTTGCCTCCCTGGTGCCTAGAAATAACAATGATGAAGGTACTAAATCCAATCCATCACAATCTCCTCATATACCATGTTGTAAACCAACCTTTGTTATTAAAATCACAAGCGAAAAGTTCATAACATTTGTAAAAAATATTGATCCATGTGATGAAAATCACATCTACAGTCCTTGTACAAAAAGGTGGATAACATTTGGATCCAACTTAGGGACATATGCTAGCCCTCGGAATGTAGAAAAGTGGGTGATGGAGTGTATTGTTAAGGCACTATGTTATGTGAAGTCATTGGGTCAAAACCCTAGACTTACCTTGTGTGTCATGTGAGGGGTTGTGTTGGCATGCTTGGAGGTTATAGTGTTAGCAATCGGAAAACTCAACCTCATGTTATGCAAGTACAAGCCTGGATAGTTAATGATTCCACCAACTACAAAAAAATAATGATAAAAATAGGGACATGTATAGCAGATTGCATGAGAACCTCAGAATCTTGTCACCTCAAAAGTACAGTCCCCCCTTTTATATTGTGATTAATCATCATGTAGAAGAGGGAAGTATCAAAATAAATACATTTTTAAGTTGGAATCTCTGTCAAAAGTGTATTAAGAGATCTATATACACTACTTTATCTCCTTGAAAAAATAGTCGTGTATTCATCAAAAAGAGCAGTGGCACCATTCATATTAGAAGCTCGAAATATTCTATGGAAGTCAACAGAATGGTCTTCATGGTTACTCCATCTGAAAAATGATTGAACTGAGTAAAAATGTTTGCCAAAATTGTCTGCAATTCGAAACAACATTCCTCTCTTCTCATCAAGGAGAAAACCTCCTCCATTGATACCTTTAGCTTGCATAGATATTGTCACCTCAAAAGTACAGTCCCCCCTTTTATATTGTGATTAATCATCATGTAGAAGAGGGAAGTATCAAAATAAATACATTTTTAAGTTGGAATCTCTGTCAAAAGTGTATTAAGAGATCTATATACACTACTTTATCTCCTTGAAAAAATAGTCTTGTATTCATCAAAAAGAGCAGTGTCACCATTCATATTAGAAGCTCGAAATATTCTATGGAAGTCAACAGAATGGTCTTCATGGTTACTCCATCTGAAAAATGATTGAACTGAGTAAAAATGTTTGCCAAAATTGTCTGCAATTCGAAACAACATTCCTCTCTTCTCATCAAGGAGAAAACCTCCTCCATTGATACCTTTGGCTTGCATAGATAGCTTCCTTTAGTGAAACATCCTCCCAAAGAACCTTTTTCACAAGAAGGGAACAAGACACTACTCCATTTGATTGCCATCTTTTAGACATGATTTGAAACTAATCATGGGATTCAAAAAATCCTTTCCTTTTCCCTCCTCTAACTTCTCAATAAAAGGCTTCATGTATTCTTCATATTTTCCTTTCCCATCACCTTCTCCAATAGTACTTCTTTTTCTATAGTATCACAGAATGAATTCATTTCTTGATACCTTTCAGTAAGATCTTGGGTAGGCAAATCTATGAGATTTCTTTCATAGGCTTGCAAAGCAACATCAAATATTTTTCTTATTTTCATGCAAAGTTTGAACAAGAAGTCCCTATCACAAAATTTTATGAGTAGATACTCATAGAACCCATTGTCTCCTTCAAGTAGGGATGTTGTAAGATCTTGAAGAGTATATTCATACCGTTGAAACCTAGAGCCCCGTTGCTTGAGAATTTTTTTAATGAAACTTGCAATATAATATATAATCTTTGGACTACAAGAATGCTTGGCCCAATCATTTTGTTTTGCTTCCAATAAATTAACAAATAATCTCACCAACGCGTCCCCGTGCATCACATTGATTTTTTAGGTGTATTTCAAAATTTTGGACAATCTTCTAACCAATCCATACAATAATGATTTGGGTACCCAGGGATACTCTTACATCAATGGCCCTGAATATTTCATGAAATTTTCCTGGAGGCCTATAATTGTTCCATTAGATTTAATAATAGAATAAGTATGGTGGCCAATTAATGCAATGTGGACTAGGCCCACTATTAAATAAGACCCACTAATTAGTTAGCATTAAATAAATGTAATGTGACCTTATTAAATAAGGCCCACTAGGTATTTAGAATTTGGTTATGATTGGGGATTGCTAGGTATCTATAAAAAAGGATGGAATCCTTATGTGAGTATGTATGGGAATATCATTGTCTTGGATCCTAGCTCATTAGCAGGTTTCCCTCTCAAAGAGGAAAGTGAATAGTAGTTTGTCCTTCCATAAAAGTATCATTGTATGGTATTGTGCTACCTTAATGGTTTTTTATTAATGAAGTATAAGGGCTTTCTTGAATTTTTGGTTTATGAACATACTATGTGTTGAGGATCATTACAAGTGATTTAATAGCATTTTCTAAGTGGGGGAGGCAATTTAATCTTTAATTTATTCTTGTGGTTATGGAGCTAAAACACTTAGGTCAATTTATGAATCTTTCTGAGCAAAATTTTAGAAATTGATTATAGATAAGGATATTTTGGACAAAAATAAGTGATTTAAAATAATAAATAAATCTCAAATCAAAGGTTGGATGAAAGAAGATATGGCACTTTGAAAATTTGTTTTTTTAGGGATTTTATGTTACAATCACGAAAATCTTATATGTCTTTGAGCATTTTTCTACTAAATTTCCAGAAACCAATTGTAGATATATCATCTTCTCAAAAAAATGTGTCATTTCAAAAAAAAACTCACAAATTAGAGGTTAGATAAAGGATATATTGTCAATTTAAAATATGCTCTTTTTTATGGATTTTTGGTGACGAATGTAAGCATTGCAAAGCATATATCTTTTGATATGACAGCCTAGATTGGAATGAGACCAATTCCATTTTACATAGGAATTATGGGGCTACGACTGGGTATATTATATGATATATTTCTAATTAATATTCAACGCATTATATTTCTTGCAAATTACCACCCCCAAACCCTATTGGAACCACAAGATGGCAAGGAAGCATATTGACAAAGTGTTAGAGCTATTTGAGGAAATGTGGATCATAGTGACCTACATGAATAGTGTGATTTCGAAGAGGCCTATAGTAAATGGTATATGGATAGTTGTCATTATGGGAAAAAGAAATTTGCTTCCAACTTCTCTTTGATACACATAACCCTTCATATGCATAGCACATCATTGAGGGAAGACATGAGAAGGTTGTGCCTACCAATTTCCACCATGATTCTTTTATAGTGATAGTGTTCCTTGCAAATCCACTATTTTATGTCTATAAGGAGGATATTTTTTCTATAGAAGGTCCTCTCTATTTCGATCTACATGGCCATGGTGAGAATTTTTAGCACCACATTCATTCATTCATGACTTCAATTGGGATTCAATGTGAGCATTGGCACATGGGACCCTAGATGATGGATGAACTTCTTGGACTACTTCAACATTGCATTGGTACATGGGACCATGTCTTATGGATGAACTTCTTGGATTACTTCACCATTGAGACTAGGACTTATGCATGGGCCCTGATTTCCTAGATTACTTCAACATTATGGCCAACACCCATCCATAGGACCCTAGTTTATGATTGTACATCATCACTACAAGTGTTGAGGAAAACAAAATTCAAAATGGAATGAAATGGTGGAATACTCCCTAGGGATGTAAGAGGGGCTTATGGGCCCATTAGAGTTAATAATAGGATAGGTATAGTGGTTAGTTAATGTAAAGTGGACTAGGTCCACTATTAATAAGGCCCACTATGTAGTTAGAATTTAATAAGTGTAATGTGGCCTCATCAAAGATGGCCTACTAGGTAGATAGAATTTGGTTATAGTTATGGCTTGTTAGATAGCTATAAATAAGGATGGAGTCTTCCTTATGGAAACATTATTGTATTAGAGTCTATCTCATTGGGAGGTTCCCCCCTCGAAGAGGCAAATGAATAAGGGTTGATCCTTCCATAAAAGGATCATTGTATAGTGTTTCCCTACCTTATGGTGTTTTTATTAATAAAGTATAAGGGTTTTCTTGAATATATGATTTGTGAACATTTTATGTACTAAGGATCATCACACATATAAAACTTGAGTCATGATCACAACATTATATATACCAAAGCTAAGAAGGATGGTTCAATCAAAATACATTTCCCCCAATTTTCTACAAAATTACTATGTTGTTATTGAGAGTTAAACATGTTCATCTAATTAAAGCCAAACTTTATCAATAATCTAGAAATGTGGAGGGATGTGATGTTTGTCATATATCCCTTTGTATTTGGTTTGATTTTTCAGTAAGGTATCATGAACCTGTGCATATACTTTAACCAAATGCTCTACAAAATAAGTAGTATTATCTTGTTTCTTTTGTCGATTAAAAGAAGAGTATGTAGTTAGAGATACAAGAATCGCATAGGGAAAGGGTTATAGCCATATCAAACCTCAAATAAAGAGCACCTTGTAGAGACATATAAATCTCTATTATATCTAAGTTACAACACTCAAAGATAAATGTTATACTAGGATTATGACACTTGGACTATGCAAGATAAGTTATGTATATACTTAATAGTAACTTGGATAGAGACTTAGACATATGTGATTTTACTTTTAACCTTGCTTAAAGATATTAGTTACTCACTAGAAAAGTAAGCAATTCCCTAATATATTTCATTTTCCATAATATATTTCATTTTGTGTGTAGGTACATTTTGATTACATTAATAAAACCATTAAATGGTTACAAAGTGAATATAAAGGGGCATTGAGCCCATGAGAGGCAATTCCATAATATATTTCGTTTTGTGTGTAGGTACATTTTGATTACATTAATAAAACTATTGCAAGTGAATATAAAGGGGCATTGAGTGCATGAGAGGCAATTCCATAATATATTTCGTTTTGTGTGTAGGTACATTTTGATCAAGTGAATATAAAGGGGGCATTGAGTCCATGAGAGGAAAAAGAAAGGAAGCTAAGGGGTTAAAATATAAATAATAATAATTAATTATTTTATTTTTTATATTTTAAATTTTTTAATCTTTTTTAATATTAATTAATAGAACATTGAGTTTATGAGAGGAAAAGAAAAGAGGTTAAAGGATTAAATATATAAATAATAATATTTAATTGTTTCATCTCTCTTATTTTAATTTTTTTAACCTTTTCCAATATTAATTAATGATTGCCCAGCTATGGGAGTTAGTTTTCCATATGATTGCATGAGGCATATAACAAAATATTCCACATGCTTCCTCATATCAGGCCAATAAAAGTATCCATGTAAATGTTATAAATTCTTCAAAGTGACAAAATGACTACCCTGGGAAGAGAAGTGTGCTTCACGGATGAGTGTGAAGAGTGATGTTAACCACGTGGAACTGAATTAATTTGTAAAACAAACCATGTCTTAATGTATAATCAAGAAAATGATTTTGACCTATCATTATAGGTTGTTTTAAAGAGGTGAGAATTGACCCAAAGAATTGATTTCAAGGATACAAAGACCTGATTCTTCAAAGGCAATAAATCTAGTTTTGAGAATATGTACACACTTGGAAAGAGATTGACTCAACATGTCAACAACTTTATTAGTATAGCCTTTTTTATACTAATTAATAATGAGATGACATTCTTAAAGATAAGAAATTCATTAAGATAAGGTGACTTTGTTATTTAATGTTAGATTGAGAGTTCCAAAGCATAAGGTGTTGATAATCAGTGTGTATCGTCTTCTTACCAAGGATTTATTATAGTTTTATTTTGTATCGAAAGAGTTTCTGAGAAGTATGAAATTGGGTGGCCTCCATGTTTAATAAACATGCCTATGGTATAATAATATGAGGCATCGATATCTATCTTAGAGATAATGAAATAAAGCAGAATAAGCACTAAATCTTAGGAAAGGACATCCATGAGCAACTGAGGCACTTTAGTTGATGCAACATTTTGTGAGTAATTCATGTAATTGGAGATGTAATGAGATAATTGAGCAATGCGAGAGAAATGTTGGATGAATTTTTAATCGAAAGAAATCTATATCACTAAGGAAAATATTTAGTTATGTAGCATTGGAGGGAGTAATTAAATCCTAAAACAAATTGATCTGGTTATATTTGCATGTACACTATTGTGTTCAATAGAAAAAACGAAATAATGAATGGAAGCTTACCTGAAGGACTTTTTCATTTTTTTTTGCAGTTTATATTGTTGAATATGATCTTCCCAAATACTACTATAGACCAATATGACATTTAAATATAGCATTAGAAAATTATCCATGTGTGGGTGAAATATGTCATTGATGATCCTCATGAATACAGCTTGAGCATGAGTAAGAATAAAAGGCACAATGATCCACTCATAAAGTCCATACTTTATTTTAAAAATTGTTTCCCAAAAATCAAGAGGCTTTGTACATACTTGATGATATCTATAAGTAGATCAATTTTGTTGAAATATTTGGCTCCCTTTAATTAGTCTATAAGATCATCAATCCTATGATTTTTCACAGTGATCTTATTCAATATTGTATAGTCTATGCATAATCTCAATTAGTCTTGTTCTTTATTGGGTGCAATGAGATATAGAGAACCAAAAGGAGAAGTGATAGGTTATATCTTACCATCTTCAAGAAGATTGTGCAGTTACTTCTTGATATTTTCACTCTCAATAACAAGTTAAGAACGTGGAACCCAAAGGAATGATTTATTGGTCGATAGATCAAATATGAGGTAGATAGGTAGGCTCTTAAATAACATATGAGTAGGAATATATGACAGCCTTAATATCCAAGGGAGGAAGCTTCACTACGTCATCTTCTTTCGCTTGTTAGACTACATCAAGCACTAAAAACTTATGTGGATGGATCTATTTTATTGTTTTCTTCCCATAAATTGAAAATGTTCTAGCCAATGAAGAAGAACCAATGAGATTGTATACTTTACCATATTTATGGAGCTTATAGGTATTATACCTCTTATCATCAATGGCATGTTGATCATACTAATAGGGACTCATAATCATTAAATCAAATCAATCCAATGTAGTGACATGAGAGTGAACCATATCCTTGAAGGGGAAAATAACAAAAGTGGCATCACATTCTCTTGTTAGTAATGTGAAATTCCCAACATATTTAAGCCAACCAAAGTGATAAACGGAAAAATGGGTTCTATTAGGAAGCTATAAATTTAAAACAAGTTTTTGAGATACTAGGTTCTTCTTAATACCATTCTCAATTAAGAGAGGAAATAAATGATATTTTACATGGTAATTTTGTGTGAAGAGGGCTTCCTATCGATTGGTTGCATAATCCTTGGTCATCGGAATAAGTTGTGGATTCAATTTAATGGATTATCAATTGTATTATGTGCATCCTTAGGTTGCTACTTGATGAGGATAACAATATTTGTTAAGCCCCTAGTTCTTGGGTCATTACATTTATATTTTTTTATTATTGTCATCATTATTGGTCAACTAGGCTCATCATTTGCAAGTGTACCCTTTGTCTCCTATATATACCAAAGATATCTAGTTTTATGGATCATTAAGAGTTATTTGTAAACATAAGGTGTAAAGGAAGTTGTTAGCTCAAAGTGGCATTGCTATTCATTCACATTTTATCATTCTCAAGGTGTATCATTACTTATTCCTTCCATTTTTATGTTATTTGGGGTATTTGGTCCATAACATTTGGTTTCAAAGCAAATGATCCTTAGTTTGGATCCTTCAAATGAGTCATCTTACCATTTTCACTCTAACTTTTTTTCAAGTTATTTTCAATAAATGAAATTTACAAGGTGGACAAAGAACACAGAATCTAGTTTACTACATTTGTGGAGTTATAGGTTGTGCAAGTTAGAGTTTTTTTCTAGTCCTTAAACTAGGATTAAACAGGTGGATTTTATAAAATAATTATATCTATAGATTGCAATCTACTAATTGAGTTTCACTAGTAGCATTGGAAAGAAAACAACATATTTGTTTAGGTCCAAATTTTAAGCTTATGAGGGAAATATTGGAAAAGTGGCGGTCCATATGAGTTCACTCTCTTGAAATAGGGAAAAATCCAACATATTCTAGTAATTCTACCATAAATTTCTCTTGGAAGGTCCAAATTTAATGGCACCAGTGGGAGCCTAAAGAGGAAATATCATAGAACATCATGTATTAAATTCATCCAAAAATATTAGAATTCGAAAAGTTATAACAAGATGAATTTTGGCTAGTAGAACTGTCTTGAAAAATAAGGGAGACCCCGGTATTTTTCTTTCTCTATTTTGTAGAAATTATATTTTTTAGGCTAGAGACGTATATCGACATCTGTAAACATAGATAATGGTCCTTTATTCGTTCGACAACACAATTATTCCAACAGAGGACGAACACCTTCAGTAACCACTCACACAACCAAATCAAAGATCAACACACCGAAGTTTTTGCGTGGTAAAAATCCTACAAGGAAACATCCACGACCCCAGCCAACATGGCCACTTGGAGCAATTTATTAATGCAAAAGAAAAATATTATAGAGAGATTTACAAGATATTTTCTCACAATCGATCATCGGTAAATGAACCTCCATGCTCTTTAAATAGAGATAATGGACCAATCAGTTCTGAATCCATAGATCAATGTAGTCGTTAAGATCGAGGAGAATATGAACTATCGGATTACTCTATGTCGGGAACATATCGTGACCATCGGATTACCTAACTACAAATGCATACTAATGCATACTAAAGAAACACACTTTTACTTAATGACACATTAGACCAAGTTGATCTTAACTAAATCCTAAGTTTCTAAATATCCTAAAATACCCCCTTAAGAACAACTTGGGACAGGATTGAAGGATTTAAAAAGGAAACACAATAGGAGAAGGAAGGAGTCATTAGAGACTATCCCCATTTAAGGACAACTTCCTGAACTCCTAACATAGATTAAAGTTTGGAAAACTTCACCTCTGTAAGAGACTTTGTGAAAATGTTGGCAACTTGATCATTTGTAGGGAAAAAGAGCACTTCAATAACTCAATCATGAATGAGCTTTCTGATGAAGTGAATGTGTAGCTCTATGTGTTTGTTGTGCTGATGTTGAATTGGATCTTTGTCTATATTGACGGAACTTTGATTGCCGCACTAGAGGGTGGCTGGATATTGTTGCTTTAATCCAAACTATGAAAGGATCTGTCAAAGCCACAACGATTCCTAACTTGAAATAATCGTTGCTAGGTACTCTGCTTCTGCTGAAGAAATAGAAATAGTTTTTTGTTTCTTACAATCCCAAGTGACGGGACTTGAACCAAGGCAGAAAACATAACCTGCAGTAGAATTTTGATCATCGGGATCACCGTCCCAATCTGAATCAATGGAACTAGCCAATAAAGGAATCCCCCCTTAGATGTAATGTATCACGAACTGAATTGTACCTTAGACATACCAAAGTATCATTTTAGCTACTTTCTAATGGATTGCATGGGGTGTGTGCATATACCAGGAAACAATACCAACAACAAAGGAAATATCAGGATGGGTATGAGTCAAGTATAAGAGGCTACCAACTAACTGATAGTACAAAGTGGCATCAAGTTTGGGAGAAGTACAGGTGGTAGAAAGTTTGACTCGAGAATAGAAGGTAGAAGGGGATGGCTTTGAATCTTCCATGTGAAAGCGACGAAGAAGGTCACAAGCATACTTAGACTAGTAAAGAAAAATTCCTTCCTTGGTTTGCAAAACTTGGAGGCCAAGGAAATAGTGCAAATATCCCAAGTCAATCATTTCAAAATTCTTCTTAAGGTTGGTTTTCACATGGTTTAAAACTTTTGGGTCACTACCATTGAGGATAAGGTCATCAACATAAAAAAAAGGATTATGAGATTGCTTCCTACTTTCTCGGTATAGACATTGGGGTCATAATGGAATTTAGAAAAGTCAGTATCAAGAAGAAAGTTGTCCATTTTGGCATACCAAGTTCAAGGAATTTGCCTAAGACCATAAAGAGATTTCTTAAGGAGACAAACCAGGCTTGAGTCATTTTGGACATAGCCAGGAGGTTGTTTCATGTATATTTATTCTTACAAATCCCCATTCAAGAAGTCGGATTTAACATCCATCTGATGGACCTCCCATTTATGTGAGGCTACAAAGGCTAGAACAAGGCGAATGGAAATCATTTTGGCTATAGGGGAAAAGGCTTCATTATAGTCAATTCCTTAAACTTCAGAGAACCCTTTGGAAACTAACTCAGCCTTGTGTCTTTCAACACTTCCATCTAATTCATACTTAGATCTATACACCCATTTACATCTGACAAGTTTCTTCCTTTCGGAAGAGGTACAAGATCCCAAGTATCATTCACCATCAAAGAGAAATAATATTCATTCATTGTTGTATCCCATTATAGATGACTTGAAGATTCTAAAAATGTCTTTAGATCATGAGTCTCCAAAACTTGATCCAAAAGAGAAGAGGCTCACAGGAACTATGAACGATTCTGACATTGATATGAAGAATCATTGGCAATATCACTAGTTGCTTCTCGTGTTGAACAGACCCATCTAGGAAGCAATGGTGTTGGTGCGGATCCATGTTCATTGGACTCATCTAGAGTAAGGTGAACATGCAGAGGTGGATTTTCGTCCTCATTGTCATCATCTGAAGAAGAAGAAACCAAAATAGGAAAAAAAGAACGCACAAATGTTGAACATGGATCGCAGGCCAAAGAAAGCACAAACGTTGAATTAGGCTCACAAGCCAAAAGATTGTCATCAATTTTAACATCTCTTTGAATGATAATTTATTTTAAGGTGGAAGAAGTATGTAACCTTTGACATATTCATAATAACCAACAAAAATACACTTCTCACTTTTAGGTTGTAAAGCTTTACTTTTCTCATCAAGAATGTGAGCCTATGTTACACTGCCAAATACACAGAACTGACTTACATCGGCTAAAGTTTATTTCATGCTTCTTCAAGTGTTATATTTTTAAGAGCCTTTGTGGGAGTGTGATTTACTATGTAATTTTCACAGTTAATGGCTTTTTCCCAATACTTTAGACTTAATCCCTTAGATTGGATCATACAATTATCCATTTCTTTTAATGTGTGGTTCTTTCTCTCAGCAACACCATTTTGTTGCGTTGTATATGGAATAGTGTATTGCATTTGGATGCTCTATGCAGTGAAGTAACTTGTAAAATTGGTGTTCACATATTTACCTCCATTATTTATTCTTAACCTTTGAAATTGATGACCAGATTGTTTTTCTACAAGAGCCTTGTAGGCCAAAAACTTGTCAAAGACTTTGCTCTTAAGTTTTAAGAAGTTTACCCAAGTTTGTCTGGAAAATTCATCCATGAAAGTTTAGAAATACTTTCACCCATAAAAAGAATGAGAAGAGAGTGGACCACACAAGTCACTATGAACAAGTTGCAAAGGGGTCGAGGCATGTTTGTCAAAATTGTCCCGATGATGTTTTTCGAGAACACAACCGGCACAAACAACATCTCTGCAAGAAACAAGAGGAAGACCAGTCACCATATGTTTTATTACATAGTTTTTGCAATGAGTGATGGTTTATATGACCAAACCACTCATGCCAAAGTTTGTTCAAGTCATCACTATGAGCAACAAATACTGTTGGAAAAGATGATGACCCAAAGTTGTCAAACTTGTACAACTTGATAATATCATTAGAAATTCCAGTTGCAAGAACATGCTTAGGATATTTTAGATTCTTGATTACAACTTGGTGAGGTGAAAACTCTACACTTTTACCTTCACCTAAATGAATGATTTGATACACTAATAGAAGGTTGCGGGAAATACTTGGAACACATACTACATCATTGAAATGACCATTATCTACTTGAATTGTTCAAAACCCTACAACACTAAGAGATCTATCATCACCAACAAATATTTTCTTGGTGTTACATTCATTCAGAGAAGAAAATATGTCTTTATCCTTAGCCATATGATAAGATGCTCCAGAATCAATAATCCACTCATCAAAATAAGAAGTAGAAGTTGAATTGAAGGGAAAAAAAAAGAAGCAGAAAGGGAAATTCCATTAGAAGAAGAGTTAGAAGAAGAAGAATCAATACTTATGTTGTGCTTCTTCATCGTTGCTTCCAAAGCTTCCATCTTCTTAAAACATGTATACTCCACATGACCATATTTCCCACAAAAGTTCCAATGCCTGTCACCAGTCTTCTTACTTATGGATTTTGCACCTTTGTCACTAGTAGGAAAAAAAGTTGGTTGAGAGGGTTTGGGACCCTTTTCTTGTTTTTTGTTGTGGCAAGGATCTTGCTTCTTGGGATTCTTGGATTTGTCTTTCAATTAAACCATTAAGGATTTGTTGGAAGTACCTATAGTGTTAATCAATCAAAGTTGCACAAGATTATCTTTCTCTCGAATTAGAGCATCACAAAAGGACTCAAGAGAGGGTTATTTATAAGCACTCCCTAGAGATTCTCTAGTGGCATAAAAGGTAGATACAAAAACAAAATCACTACCTATCTTAGAAATAATAGCATATATGCATCGATCTTCCTCCAGATCTAGTTCGCATTCTATACACAAAATTCTAAGTGTTTTGAACTTAGACAAGTAATCTTTAATGCAATGAAAATCATTTGGACTTAAAGTCGTTGTCTAATTTTCCAACTTGTGGGCTCGAATAATATAGTGTTTACCAAATACAGTTGCAAGTCTTTCCCAAGCTTTATTGGGGGCATCAAGTCCTTGAAGTTGAAACCTTAAATCAAGAGAGATGGACATTTTTATTAGTCGACGTGCTTCACCATTCCTATTAACCCGTTTGGCATACTTTTTATCATCAATGGGTTCTTTTTCTTTTCTCAGGGTAATCTGATATAATCTTTTACTTCTTAATACATCCTCCATATGGAATTTCCATGAGGAGTAGTTGGTATTGGTAAGAAAAATATCATTGGGATAATACATATTAAATATACAAAGAATATGGATTCCAGATATGAAATTGATGGTCTGGATGGAATGCTCTCGGAAAAATAGGTTGTTTCAAAAAAAATGGCATTGAAAATGGACTTCGGATGTGAAAGTTATTCCCTTTTGAAAAAAGGCATAAACGGTAATTGAAGAGCCACATGGAAAGTAGTAGTTGGTCCATGTGGTGATACCCCTCCTTCTAATAACCTCTCTTTTACAAATAAGTTTCTTATGAAGTGACTTACTTTTATAGAATAAGTGGGGATCACTTTTACAATGAAGTTACTTTATAAATGAAAGTTGCATGCAAAATAAATAACTTAAAATAAAATATTAAAGCTACTTATAGTGATTCACTTTTATAATTCAAGTGAAATATGATTTACAATGGATGCATGAACTTTTTCAAAAAAAGTAAAAAAAAAGAGACTTCAACTCAAGACCTCTTACTTAATAAAGCAATTTTTAACCAAGTGAGCTAGTGCAAAACATAGTATATTGTTTAGAAGGAGGATTTGGGGTGTTGTTGTTGTTGTTGTTGTTGTTGTGAAAGACGGCCTTGGAGAGCGTGCTCATAAAAAACTATTTTCACACACACAAAAAAAAAATTGCTTCTCGACGACAACAAGGGTTAGATCTCGGTTGGCTTGCCCGAAAAATGCAAATTTTCCCTCTATTTTTTATTTACTGAGATCACACAGAGTGCAGGGCAAAGAGAATACGCAAATAAGAAAACCCTATCCACTATGTTTCTAATTTTCCAATATTACAAAGAGCACAGGGAAAAGAGAATACGCATATCAAAAAGAGTAGCAACCCAGAAACAAAAAACAAAAAACTGAAATATTATCTCTGCAAAAAATTAAAAAGGGTGTATTTTGGATTTATACCTCTGGATCTAACTGAAATGGTCATATATTGGGAAAACAGAAACCTTTTCGAGTGAAATGAAAAACATTCTTGACTGAAACGAATGCTATGGACTGTTGATTTTCTCTAACAACCCTTGGTATGCTCTAATACCATGTTGATTTTACCACTTCAACCCCACACCCGGTAGTTAATTCCAAATAAATCACTTATTGAATTAAATCATAGTTGAGTAATCAACTAAACATGTAGTGGAAGCATAAACAAGGAAACTAAAATCTCACACACAAGACACCAATATTTTCGATTATAAACACTTGGAAAAATGTTATGACCCAAGGGGGGCATATATATGGATAAATGTATATGATATGACCCCAAGGGGGGGCATATATGGGCCTAAATGTACATGTAACGTGTAAATACATATGTATTAGGGTCGGCCTAGTGATAAAGGGGTCTCATGTGCAAGTGTGAATAGCTATATATAAGAGATCATGTATACATTCTTGGGGGAGTGAATTGTGAAGTATGAATGGTATTTGGTTAATTGGAGGGGGTTCCCCTATTATTTTAGGATTTATTGTGTAACTTATCTATATTGGAGTTGTGTTCCATGCTCACATTTTATACATGGTGTGTACTTCTGTTATTTTATGATATTTTGAGCATTTTAAAATAACAGAATTACACACCATGTATAGAATGTGAGTGTGGAGCACAATTACAATATAGATAAGTTACACAATAACTCCTAAAATAATAGGGGAACCCCCTCCAATTAACCAAAGACCATTCATACTTCACAATTCACTCCCCCAATAATGAATACATGATCTCTTATATATATATCTATTTACACTTGCAAATGAGGCCCCTTTATCACTAGGCAAACCCTATTACATATGTATTTACACATTACATGTACATTTAGGCCCATATATTCCCCCCCTTGGGGTCATATCATATACATTTAGCCATATATATGCCCCCCTTGGGTCATAACATAGTACCCTCCTTCAAAAAGATTTGTCCTC
>SNQJ01S0014823.1:46322-90195 GCA_010110895.2 Picea sitchensis
TAGGACTAGTTAGATACCCTATCTTCCACAAAGTGTATCTTTGAAAGTACAATGACCCAGAAGATGGAATTCGTACCAAAGGTACTCTGATAAGTCTTCTAAATATTTTATAGGTTTTTCCTTCTTAAATTCTCTAAGAAAAAATTATAGCGAAAATGAAAAAATGACTATCTTGAGGAGAAAAACCCTAGGATCGATGCTCTGATACCAAATGTAATGATCCAAAATGCTCAGAATATCATAAAATAACAGAAGTACACACCATGTATAGAATTTAAGCATGTAGAACAACTCCAATATAGATAAGTTACACAATAACTCCTAAAATAATAGGGGAATCCCCTCCAATTAACCAAAGACCATTCATACTTCACAATTCACTCCCCCAATAATGAATGCATGATCTCTTATATATAGCTATTCACAATTGCACATGAGACCCCTTTATCACTAGGTCGACCCTATTACATATGTATTTACACATTACATGTACATTTAGGCCCATATATGCCCCCCCTTGGGTCATAACAAAAAAACCCAAAGGGAAAACCAGTCCTAAGATGATTTTATTATGGTCAAATCAAGACTCATGTAACAAGGAAAATGTCCCACTAAGAGAATATGTATTGCAAACAAATATGGAAATGTGTGTGCTATTATATGACCCTGTACCATCAATTTTCTCAATATGTATGCTCTTTTCCTTCTACAAAACCACATACATACGCAACTATATCCACTAAGACCCACGTACATGTACGAAAATACTGTACGGACACTTATGTACAACATTATTCTTCTATCTGGCTTCTATCAGTTGAAACCCACCTATGGTTGCCTCTACACTTTCCTCCGGCTTCTCTCAGCTGAAACCCACATGTGGTTGCCTATGCTCTCTCTTCTCCTTTACCTATATTATCTCTCTAGATTTGTTCATTCTCCACCTATCCAATATATCTTTGAATCATAGTCCTCCTTCGCGATACAACCCTCTTTGCATCAACCCTTAGACAAAACCTCTTCACTCAACCAATGAGATATCCTCGCTTCGGCCATGTGTAAGCAAAAGTCCTTCTATGCTCCTACACTCCACTAGAAAAAGTTCTCCATTAGGTCCAACCTTGACTCTCATCAAAGGTAATCAATTGGCATCTCACCAAAGGTCCCATTGATGTTTTGATGTAACTACCGAAGATATTCTTTTGTATTTGTATTGGTCAAACCTCTAGAAGGTTGCAGAAAATCTTATTGTATAAATCGCCTCAAAATAAATTATTATTTTATTGTTATCCTTATTGTAAAGTCAAAACGACCCCCTCATAGTTGCGTTTCGAGTCAAGTTATGTGTTTAAATAGAGGTCGAGTTCCTCTTATTTGTACACACACACAACTCGTTTTCTCTTGTGTATTTGGAGCATGGCAAAGGAGGACTAGCGTAGGAGGTCTTGGTTTATTGGTCTTTGGTATCTTGGTCTTGGTCTACTTGTGGAGAGCTATAACATGGCATTGTATTGGTTGAAGAAATATATACTGAAGAATTATTGCTGCTTCACCCCCACAAGGGTTTCCCCAGATATATCTTGTGTTCTATGATTATTTATCTTCAAAGATCCTCTTACATACAATTGTTAATAAATTTTAAATAATATAATTGTAACTTATAAAATTAAAACATGGTAATAATGTGAGCAAAGCCCCGAAGACATTTCATAGATCTAGAAGACAAAAGGAGTCGTTTTATTGATAGGAGTGGTTGTTGGACAAGACAAGACCACTAGGAAGTGCACCCTAGTGGATCACATGTTTTCCTTGGATCATATCCTCCAAATCCAAAATTTGTGATTTAGGGCCAGGATGACTACCGGAACCAATATTGATGAGAAGTTGGAGGGAGCTGACAAGTTTAGAGCCTAGAGGTACATATTACCCCTCCTCCTAAAAGAACATGATCTAGATAAGTTCACTAAATAAGAGGTTTCAGAACCAAAGGGAGATGAGGCTAAAGAAAAGCACAAGAAGGATATGGTCAAGAAAAGGACGATTAAACTCCATTAAGCACCATCTTATTCATCACGTATATTCATTATCCACTCCAAAGGAAATGATGGATGCCTTAACCAGCAAGTTTGTGCCAAGCAACAACAACATCAACTAAGAATATCTCTTGAACTCGCCAAAGAACGTGAGGATGCATAATTAGGAAACCGTCCACTCTTTCTTCTCAAGAGTGAACCAAATTAAGGAGAAGATAGAAGCCATTGGTGATACATTGAAATTTCGAGAAGAAATATGGATGACTACCTTGAATGGCCTCCTAAGTTCATGGGATGCATTTATTTAAGGATATGCTCAAGAAGGAAGCAACCCAAGTTCAAGTAGGTTATGGGAAGATTGAAACCAACAAGAAGAAAGGATGGCATCAAGAGAAGAAGATGACAGATAATGATCAATCCCTATCCTCCCACACTAACTGTGAAAGGAAAGAGTAAGAAAGAACCCTCCTCACCCAAGAAGTTTCATAAGGGCCAAATAAATAACCCAAATATCATATGTTTATGTTGTCATAAAATGGGATACATTGCTAGGAATTGTTCCCTCATTCAAAGACCAAGGGAAAATAAAGGAGGTAAAAGGCATCATGTTCATACAAATAAATATGACTAACCACCCAAGATGGTTGCAAAGGAATATGAATCAAATGATGAGGATTATGTTCCCATCTCAAATTTTATAGGAACTGTCACGGATGGAAGTGACATTTGGTGAGTGGACAGTGGTGCTTCCAACACATTATGTTATAAAGACTCTCAGATCTTAACCTTACCATAAGGATCTACCCGCATTGGTGAAATTGGGAGGATGACTATCAATATCCTGATCAAAGGAGTAGGAGAAGCCTCCTACAAGTTAGACTCACGAAAGCCAATGAAGATGAAGGAAGTTAATCTTGTTCTTGATTGAAGAAGAACCTCTCTTGATTTCACTGGTTGGATGAGAAGGGTTACGTAGTTTCATCGTTGATGGACAAGTTCTTATGTGGCCTAGAGGGAATAATTTTAATGATGTTGTGTTGATTGGAGTTCAAGAGGGAGGACTCTACAAATTGAAAGGGTGATCAGATTTAGCACACTGCGAAACTGCGGAATCCCAAAGAATTCATGGCATAGGAAATTTGTTCAATTACACCACAAGGATTCATCGAAAGTGTGACCAAGATGGTGACAGATTCACTAGAGATCCAGGAAAATTAAACATGGTGCAAAGGTAAAGACACAAGGTAAGAACGGAAGCATTCATTTCCAAGCTGATAGAGCCAAAGAGTATTGACATCGCTCAATTCACCCCAGGGAACCATGTGATAAACTCACCTGCTTCTGCATGTATTAATGCCTTTATTGATGATTACTCCCACGAAAATTTTGATTCATTTGTTGAAGGAAAAGAATGAAGCGTTTGGAAAATTCAACAATTTAAGCAATCGGGTAGAAAACCCACAGAGTTTTAAAGATAAAGACCTTGCAATCATATAATGGAGGGAGAATTCACTTTAGAGGAATTCAAAGAACATTTCAATCAAGATGGGATTAAGAGCGAGATTTCTAATCCCCACAATCCTGAAGGAATGGAGTAGCGTGAAAGGAAGAATCTGACGATCATGGAAGTTGAAGGCTGTGATCCATGATCAAGATCTACCCATGCATACATGTAAGTGGAAGAACACCGCAGTTGTATGTGAAGGAACATATCCCCACAAATTACCGAAAACAAGATAACGAGGAGATGTTTTTAGGAGAGAAGCCGAAAGTTATCCATCTAAGGATATTTGGATACCCCATATTTGTGCATGTCCCTATGGAAAAGAGAGGACAAAATTGGATCCATCTGAAAATAATGGAATACTTTTTTTGTTATAGTGACACATCAAAGACATACATGATATATATTCATGGTCACCAAAAAGCTAAGGTTAGTCGAGATGTCATCATTGATGAGAGTGCATCTTTCAACAAATCAAAACAGGACTATGCAAAATATGAGAATGAAGTTACTAGAGTTCAAAAGGCAGAAGCAGTTGAACTAGAGGAAGTCATTCATGAGGATAATGACATGGTAGAACCTTAGAGGCCAGCAAAGATGCCTTCTTGCAAGAGAAGACTATCTTGGGCATAGGATCTCATTAGAGATGCAAAAATATATGGTTCCCCAGAAAAAATATCTCAGGGAAAGTAAGAATCCAAAACCATATTCCAACTATGTGGAATTTTGTAAGTTTCAAAACCCCGGCAAAGAAATGCATATAGATTCTTCTGCAAAACAAAAATTAATTAATGACTCACACATATAGTACACAAAAATTTACACTAGAAACCCTTAACAAAGAGAAAACCAACCTTCCTTGACACCGCACCTTTCAACTCTTCATCATATTAATTTAACCATTCACAATAAAATATATAAAACATTTTAGGTATTCCGTAGATACTAAAAACCCTAATCCCTTAATCCTGATTAATTTAGAAATTCCGCCTAAAAATAGCAAACTGGGCTTAAATAGCAAAACCAAAATTTTGGGCAAGGTTCCAAACGCCGTAGAACTGGGGGGTATACTGCCCTCGGGACCCCCAAGAAGTGCCCAGCCGCATGGCAGATCCCAGAGGGTGAAGGATCGTCAGACGGCAGTCGTGATCCGGCGCACTCCACACACACACATGCAAAGAATATAACACACCAACAATTTTTTTGTGATATCATGGATGCAAAAAAATCCAATTATGAAGAGGCTACAAAAAAAATGATATCGGAGGATGCCATGGGGGAGGAATATCAATCCATAGTAAAGAATGATGTTTGAGATGTGGTCCCTGAACCGAAGGAGAAATTAGTAGAAAGTTCAAAATGGATCTACAAACGGTAAACATGCAATTGATGGAAGTATTGAAAATTATAAGGCTAGATTTGTGGCTCTAGGATTCTCTCATAAGGAGGGCATTGACTATGAGAAGACACTTTCTCTCGTGATGAGATATACCTAGATCAGGACTATAATGGGTTGGTCGCAAGAATGAAATGGAAGGTGCATCAAATGGATGTAGCATGGCTACTTAAATGGTGAAATAAAAGAGGAAGTATGTGTGGAGCATCCACAAGAGTTCAAGGTACATGACAGGGAGATGCATGCGTGCAGATTGAAGAAGGATCAGAGCATGGATTTCAAAGGTGCACCCGTGAGCATGGTGCATGGCAAGATCATTTTTCCTTCACGAGCTTAGGATTTTACAAAGAGCTACATGGACCAACCTTATTTGCATGTACATGTCCGTAATAATGGCTTGTTAGATGTGGACAATCCTGAGCTAACAAGTGTGGAAAAAAGCTCATCCTCAGAGTGCAGGTAATTGGCCACTGATTTTGAGGATGAAAATGGGTTCTCAAGGATGATGGGATTAGTTTTGGGTCCCTAGGTATGGCAGAGACATGATGATATATTTATGAATCAACGGAAGTATGAACTAAGAGGTTCTTGGATGTTGGATTGTACATAAGCAACTATGGTGGTATCAAATCTAAAAGTTTTGCAGTGATACCACTTCAAAGACCTGTGGATGTTACTTTGGCATAGTCGATGGTAAATTCAAGATGTACTTGATGTACACCTAGACCGTGATATATGTTTTTTGAACACCCTAAGTTAGTATATGGATCATCCTGTGTAAAGTTCATTTGGTCACAGAAAAACATGAGATAAGGTACCTTATGGTGACATTGTATTACCATATCCCTGTGTATGTGACAGACCATGAGTTCGAGTTATTTGGATATTCAGATTCATATTGGGTCAAAAGTATTCTCGACGTATATACCTGGCATATTGTTTCTCAAATTAGGATCCAAAGATATTTCATGGAGAAGGTGAAGCCATGTGTAGGGACTCAATACAACAAGCTGAATATGTGGCATCATGCAACATGTAGAAGCAGGTTTGGTGCCATTGTTTGAAGCTATTTGTCCTCAAACCGGAGGCTTAATTCAAGATTTGGTGTGACAACCAGAGTTAAAATAGTTGTCATAGAATCTAGTGTCTACGATATGTTTAAGACATCGATCAAATATCACCATATCGTGGGATATGGTGCATAGGGTAGTAGTGAGGCTCTAGTACGTGACTACCCAAGAGAAGGTTGTGAATGTCTTGACCAAGACATTATCAAGGATGAATTTAGAGCACTTAAAGGACAATCTTATGGATCCCTCTTCTAGGAGTGATGAGGTACATATGAACAGGGTAGTGTATTCTAGGACATGCCGTGGCCATATTTGAGATATCCGAAAGTCTTGATGCATTTGGTTTTGAATTCATAGGGTGCATACATGAGGCAATAAAATGCATTGCGGTGGTAGTGGAATTTCATGGTGACATTATTATTTGAGAGCTACCCACAGGCCTTTGATGAATTGGTTGTGAAGTCATGTTTTACTATGGATATCTAATGATGTATAGAATCATATGTTCAATATTAAATGGTCATGAGCTTGTGTGGAAACAAAGAATACCTTCCTAGTTATGAGGGAGTTTTGATATTTTGATGTAACTACAAAACATATTCTTTTGTATTTGTATTGGTCAAACCTCAAGAAGGTTATCGTAATCTTATTGTATAAATCAGCTCAAAATAAATTATTATTTAATTGTTATCCTTATTGTAAAATTCAAAACATCCCCTCTTAGGGTTGCGTCTTTTCGGGAGTCAAGTTATGTGTATAAATATAGGTTGAGCTCCTCTCATTTGTATATACACACAACTCACCTTATCTTATATTTGGATCATAGCAAAGGAGGTCAAGCGCATGAGTCCTTAATTCATTGGTCTTTGGTATCTTGGTCTTGGTCTACTTTTGGAGAGCTATAACGTGACATTGTACTAGTTGAAGGAATCTATACCGAAGAATTGGTTGTTTGGTTTTCTCCCCCACAAGGGTTTCCCAGGATATATTTTTTGTTATGTGATTGTTTATATTTCATGATCCTATTACATGCAATTTTTAATGAATGTTAAAGAAGATAAATGTAACTTCTAAAATTATAACAAGTCCCCACCTTGGTCTCTCACCAAGGGACTATGTGTCGACTCTCTCAACACAAGTGTCTTTCTCCTTCACCCTAGACTTGGTTTTATAATCATGATGTATAATCTATTTCTAATCTCCAAAGTGATTGACGGTTGAGATTACTTATCACCTCACTTAAGATTTACATGCTTAGATTATATGCTAATTAGTTTTATCACTTTCCTTAAATAACACAATTCATTAATAAAAACACTTTTACTTTAATTAAATCCTTTCAACTAAAGTAAACTCAATGATATAAGGCTTTCGACGACTTCCACATGCTAGACACATGTGAATGCGTAAGTACCTGTCTGATTATACCACTAACATCAACACTCTCTCTTAGTGAGGAAGGTACTTCTCCCACATGGAGTTGGATCTATCTTCATTTCCAGATCTGCTACCATGGTTTCTCTCCAATCCACCTGATTGGCCTTTCCCTCTAACACAGAATCTAACCATAGCATCTCGCTCTGATCCATCTCTAAAGACTCACTACCTATGAACATGCTCCTAGAAGCCTCCTTCTCCTGAGCATCTTGCATGGCCATCTCATACCATTACTCTTGTCTGACATACTTGGAAGGTTTCTCCTTCCCACATGAACCTAAAGGATGACTCCCTTTGAGAATATCAACCTTCATAGCCTCTTTCTCTTTGTTCTTTGTCACTTACATTGATCCATGATCCAAGATCTTCTTGGATCCTTTTACAGGCTCCCATCCTGGGACAATGGTTCACATGAGGAATACAACTCAACAAATATCCAAGCCTTACAAACCTCAATATCAGTCTTTCAATCTTACTAGTTGACTAATATATCCCTTGTTTCCCCTTTGCTCCTTTCGTCGAACCCTGCCCTACACACTTATTTGTTCCATCAATGAGTCACTCGCTCCAATACACATGTTATCCTTTGATCTTTGGATGAAATCTCTTCACCCATCTGAGATATCCTTAAGTCATTGTCCTTCATGGCACAAACACTTCAGAAAAATTCCTTCTTTTCTCCTAAGTGGATGACTCGAGAACATGAGAAAAATTCCATATCTAATCCTATGTGCTCTCATGTGGTTCAGATCTCTATATGTAATTCCTTCTCCACCTATATGAAATCTCCTTATTGACTGCTTAGCCTCCTATCATTGCTCAGCAATCCACCCAACAAAATTTCATGTTGAAACGTCCTTTGTATTGTCTTTGTACAGCCATGTACACAATTGTCACCACTATAAACCGCATATGTACGTGACTTTCACCACTCCATCCCACAGATGTACGTGATTTTCCCTTTTGTGACCCGCGTACACCTCCATACACCTGCAAAAACCCCTATTTTGCCTCAGTATTATTGTTTCCCATAAATGAGTCCTTCGAGTTCTTGTTGGTTTAGATCTTCTAATATCTCCTACAACTCTGATAGATCTGTTACAAAATATAGTGGATATGTGTGTATTCCTTCAAGCACCCACCTCGGGACTCTTGATCCCATAGATCTACTCCTATAACCCTAGATTTGAACTTGATCCCTCCCCTGCTCACTTAGATCTCATAGATCTTCCATTGTGCACTCTGAGATAGGATCCCTCTTAAAGAAACCTACTCTGATACCGTGTTGATTTTCTCTAAAAACCATTGGTATGCTCTTATACCATGTTGATTTTACCACTTCAACCCAGCACCCAGAAATTAATTCCAAATAAATCATTGATTGAATCAAAGCACATTGGATTAATCAACTAAACATGCAGTGGAAGCATAAACAAGGAAACCAAAATATCACACACAAGACACCAATATTTTCGGATATAAACCCCTATAAAAACCTCGGAGGGAAAATAAATCCTAAGATGATTTTTCTATGGTCAAATAAGGGCTCCCATAACAGGGAAAATGGCCCACTAACAGAATATACACTGCAGAAAAAGTTGGCAATGCATATGTTATTGTACAACCCTGTACAAGCACTTTTCTTGAGGTGTATGTGCCTTTCCTTCTAAAAACCCACATACTTACGTGAATGTCTCCACTGAGACCTGCGTATATGTGCATAAATATTTTACAGACACTTAGGTATGGTGTTTCTCTTCTCTTTCGCTTCTATCAGCTGAAACCCACATGCGGTGGCATTTGCTCTCTCTTCTCCTTGACATGTATGATCTCTAGATGAAAGTCCTTCTCCACCTATCCAAGATCTTGAATCACGATCCTTCGTGATCCAACCCTCTCTGCATCAACCCTTGGATGAAATCTCTTCACCCAACTAGTGAGATCTCCTCACTCATGTGTAAGCAAAAGTCCTTATTTGCTTCTACACTCTCCACACTAGCAAAAGTCCTTATTTTCTAGGTTCAACCTTGATCTCTTATCAAGGTAATTGATCTTGGCATATCACCAAATATAGAGATCTTAGAATATCACCAAAGGTCCCCACCTTGGTCTCTCACTAAGGGACATTGTTTTGACTCTTTCAACACAAGTGTCATCCTCTTTCACCCTAGCCTTGCTTTTATAATCATGAGTTATAATTTATTTCTAATATCCAAAGTGATTGATGGTTGAGATTACTTCTCACCTCACTTAAGATTTACATGCTTACATTACATGCTAATTACTTTTGGAACTTCCCTTAAATAAATTAACTCACTAATAAAAACACGTTTACTTTAATTCATTCATTTTAACTAAAGTAAACTCAAGGATAGAAGGATTTCAACGACTTCCACATGCTAAACACATGCCAATGCGGAAGTACATATCTAATGCTACCACTAACATCAACACAGATGCAATGGAATAGTCCTATCATCCCCAAAATGTATGAAAATGGAAGAAACCAGAGATGCAACAACACTGCTTCAATATATCGATCTACAACGGAAGTGTGTAGTATACCCAGGGAGGTAATATGGGGCACCTAGGGAGGCACCCAATGGGAATGTGGTTATGTATTATTAGTGGAGGTCATTCAATGCAAGGTGGAATAGGTCCACTATATTATTAAATAAGGCCCATGTAATAGTGTGAACACAATAAAGGTGAGAAGGTTTTCTAGAAGGTTCTACCTACTAGAATATTCCTTCTCTAGAATGTTCATAGGAGATAGAGAGAATGTTATATAAATAAGTGTAAGCAATGTATTGAAGCATAGTGAATAATATTGTGAATGTATCAAGCATTGCTTGAGGAGTGTTATCATTCCATAAGGATTAATATATGGTGTTACCCTACCTCAAGGGTTTTGATTATTTCTTGTGTTTAATATTTTGGTGAATCATTTGGTGTATTCTTGTTGAGATTAAGGGTTATTTATGAAGTATATTTGCATATCTATTCAGGTACTTAACAAAGTGTGTCTTAAAATGCGCTATGATACCATGTTCAAAAACATAGGTATTCCAACATAGGACTAACACCTTCAGTAACCACTCATACAACCAAATCAAAATCAACAAACCGATGTTTTTACATGATAAAACCCCTATGGGGAAATTTCCACGGCCCCAGCCAACGTGGCCACTTGGAGCAATTTATTAATGTAAAAGAAAAATATTACAGAGAGATTTACAAGAGAGTTTCTCACAATCGATCATCGACAAATGACCCTCCATGCTCTTTAAATATATATCATGGACCAATTGGATGTTAAGCCACGAATAAATTTAGTCGTTAAGATCGAGTAGAATATGAACCGTCAAATTACTCTATGTCGGGAACATATCGTGACTGTCGAATTAACTAACTACAAATGCATACTAATTCATACTAAAGAAACACACTCTTACCTAACGACGCATTACACCAACTTGATCTTAACTAACTCCTATGTGTCTAAATATCCTAACATTAGTGAGTAAAACTATAGCGAGGAATCATACACAAAGAGAATATAGGTAGAGTTCATCATTGGATGCCCTTGTATACCTCTATTGGTACTCAGAGAGTGGTGTCCCTTACACAGAATCTATATATGATTTTGATCTTCCATGTACCCTAGGGTATATTAGAATCCCAATAGGCATACCTAAGACCATTCTTAGATAGCCTTTCAACCACATACATCTATAGTATATTGAGCACAACACTCGAGGAGACCACTCTCATGTACCTTGGAATTAGATCATGTCATTAAGAGTACAATATATCCTCCTTAGTTAGAACCATGAAAGAATGGTTGAGTACTACTATTGGAAACCTAAAGGTATATCATAGAGTTATAGAGCTTCACACTTCCTTTCCCATGAGACCTTGAAAAACCCTAATCCCATTCTGTTTGGATGTAATAAGCCAAATGAAACTCTTGGAAAGGATTTTGGAGCCTCATCCTTGATACAAGAAGAGAATGAAGAGTTGGAGTTTATGATTTCCAAGTTGGAAGAGAGAGTAGAGACCCTAGAATCTACAATGTCAATAAAGGTTGACATCCCAAATATGGTAAGTAAAATACAAGTTCTAGATTTTAAAGATGATCACAAAGAGAATAACAAAGATGATTTAAAAGAGATGGAAAGCCAATATGATCTCAAACAAATGACTAGAAAAGATTATATCAATGACATGAAAGGGGACCTTATCAAGGATCTATAAAACCTCCTTTTCCTAAATTATCCTCCCCGGGAAGAGGAAAAGGAGAATGAGACGATTGATTCCCAATCACTAATGAAGGACATTTTAACACATTTGGAGAACAAGAGGATTGAGTCCCAAACACATGGTCAATCATTACTCAAAGATCCATGCCATGCTAGTTTCAATTCAAGAGGATAGGAACTTAATAATTCCCAGTATTGATATGAGGAAGTTTTGATGGTAATGATACCATACATGGATATTCCATAGGGAGAAATTCTTTGATCTACACCAAGTGTTGTCTCTACAAAAGGTAATTATTTCATCCTTATATTTAGAACCTGATCAATTTGTGTGGTATAGATTATTTTTTGACCATAAAAAGGAATATATTAACTTTGGTCCATTTTTATGGATGAATTGATAGCACATTAATGGGATATTATAAGTAACACCTTCTTTATCCAATTGATAACTCTCAGGAAAAGAGGTCCAGTTACATAACCAATTCGGCAATTTCAAAAGTTGACTCATGGAGTGAAGAACATTTGGAAGGATAATTTGTTGGATCTATTTATGGGAAATTTAAAGGATAGAATTCAATTTGAGGTATGCCTTTTGGATCCTACATCCTTGGATAAGGATATCATTGTGGAAAAGATAGTTGAAACACTAGTTGGAGGTGAATCAGCATCTCCCCCAATGTACCTTCCAATTCCAGCTTCTTTCCCATCTTGCCTAGAACCTCTTCCTGATTTTACCAAAAGGGTTGTCACTAACACCTATAGAGGGAACAATTTTCCCACTCCTACCCTCACTCAACCCAAAAGGTTAACACCTCAATAAATAGATAAAAGAAGAGAAAAGGGGTTATGTTTTAATTGTGATAGAAAGTATAATAGGGGGCATAAGTGTGGTGAGAAGAAATTATTCTACATAGATTATAAAGAGAAAGAAGAACAACAGTTGGAACCTTTTCAAGATCCAAACCTAAAAGACTATACTCCTACCATATCTACTCATTCTTTGGAAGCTGACATTACCACTCATCAAAATATCAAATAGAAGGATATATCAAGAAAAAAAGGGTAAATATGTCAATTGATTATGGTAGTACACATAACTTCATTAACTACAAATTAGCCAAACTTCTCAATTGCTTTATATATCTAGCTCCAGAGTTTCATGCATGATTGCAAATGGAGGTACCATAAATTATTCAGGGAAGTGCCATAGTATTAATGTCACTAGATGGATTATTTCTTATATAGTCCAAATGTTATAATCCAAATGGGTGGTGTTGATGTGGTATCAGGGGTCCAATGATTACAACTATTGGGAATGATGGATTTGAATTTTTATGAATGTTTCATCAGTTTTTCCTTGGGAGGCAAAGAAATTGAGCTAAAAGGTATACAAGGTAAACCACCTATAGTGATAATCTCTACAACATGAAAAAATCGTTAAAAAGAGGACAATCATGAATAATTGTACAATTGTGCTTACTATATGTTACAACATCTAAACCATCTATTCCCTTGGATCTACAAATATTTATCAACAACCATTCCAAGGGATGTGTTGAGATACCCATAAGTCATCCTATTTTTCAAGAGCATGATCACATTATTTGACTGATCTCGGGGAGCCTCTCTCCTAACATCCAACACTAAAGATACCCCTATGTTGAGAAGAGTGAAATTGAGCATATGATTCAAGAAATGTAGAGGTTGACATCATTTTACCTAGCCAAAGTGATTTATCTTCACCGGTGGTGATGGTTTACAAAAAATATTGTCCATAGCATATGTGTCCTAATTATATATAGATCTCAACAAGATTGCCATTAAGGATAAGTTTTCTATTCATATTAGTGATGAATTATTAGAAGAAATGTGGGGAAAAAATTTATTTACTAAGTTGGAACTTTGTTGGGATATCACTATATTATAATGAGGGATGAAGACATCCCAAAACAACCTGAAGAACACATGAAGGTCATTATGAGTTTTTGGTGATTCCTTCCGACCTTACTAATGCACCTTGAACACTTTAAATATTGATGAATTCAATTATCAAGCCCTTCCATAGAAAATTTGTGCTTTTATTTTTTGATGATATACTAATTTATATCAAATCGTTGAAAGAGGAAGTACAACATGTGAACATGGTCTTAAAACTATTGGAGGAGAAAAAAACTATATGTAAATCCTTCCAAGTGTTCTTTTGGGTTTAGAGAGTGGAATATTTGGGTCATATTGTATCTCATGAGGACTTCAAGGTGGGCCCTAACAAAATTAAAGTTATGATGGAATGGTCAATTCTGAAAACCTTGAAAAATATTATGGGATACGTAGGATTGATGGGATGTTATCGTAATTTTTCCAAGAACTAGGGTCCAAAATTAGCACCTCTAACATCATTATTGAAAAAATATTACTTTTCTTGCACTCAAGAAACAACATATGATTTTGAAAAATTTAATGAGGTTGTGTGTAGAACTCTTGTCTTAGCCATGCTCAACTTTACAAAAACTTTATTGTGGAGTGTGATTCCATAGAGCATGGCATTGGTGCAATTTTTTTGATGTTCCTCACCATATCAATTTATTATTGTTTCTCTTTAGTCAAATTATATGAATATGGAAGCCCTACTTCATATTTAATCCGCTCAAATATTTCTCCTTACTAATGAGCATTATTGATGCCAATATGATTTGAAGTATCAGTATAGATAGGCATTTTGGATTGAGGTTCCATTTGGGTTGAAGTATCAGTATAGATAGGCTTTGGTTTCTATTGATTTGGCTTATCTTAATTTTTCTTCATTGTTTTCCTAGGGGGCATGTATAAGAGTTTTCAATGCACCCATTTTAAACAACATGACAACTTACAGAGGTTAGGAAATTCACTCAATTAGAAACAAAGATAAAGTTAATGCAATTTTAGTCCTCTTGAACAAAAATCTAGAGCGTATTTCATGATAAACAATTCATAAATGAGGTAGGGCTCACCCTAATTTCATAACCATCTCCATCTAAAGAAAGGATAAGTGCATTATGATAAGATCAAGAAAAGGACTTTTCAAAGGTGTATACCTCTCCTTGAACTAGAGTGAAACAATGGGGATGGTTTTCAATGCCCATGGCATAGTTCATGGTCAAAATATAATTTTTTTAGGACATAACATTATCTTTAGGGCTCATGGACCCTTATGCAATCACACACCATGATATAAAATCTTTGGCCCTCAAGTATGATATCATGACCATTTCACTGTTCAGTACACTAAGGATAATTACCTAGGATCAAGGCATTGTATGGAGATAAAATTTAAGGCCTTAGGCTATAACATCTATCTTTAGGGTTCACGGGCCATACATGGGGCCTCAATCCACCATAAATATTGTGAATGGCATTGGTTTTGCATCTGAACAATATGTGGTGTTTATGTCAAGGTTTGGCATACTAGGGATGGTTGTGACATCATAAGTCATGGTAAATTATCAAAAGATAAAGTATTATGACACAAAATTTGTGTTTGGGAACCATAATCCATGTACAAGGCCTCAAGCCATCACACAAACCTTGCATATGGAATATTTGGCATACAAGTGGGAAATATTGTCCATTTAAATATTTGTAATACCATGAATGGTTTTCGAGGCCTAAGAAATAGCTTGGGTCAAAATCCAAGGTCTAAGACCATATTAATTTCCTTTAAGGTTCATTAATCATGTATAGTGCTCCATACCAGAGTAATAATAAATCTCGTTGACTTGTGCTAAAATATAAAACTCTTTGAGATTTCTTCATATGTTTCATGCACGGTTAATTGTCAACATATCTCAATCATATGCCAAATGAGAGGAACAACATTACATAACATAAATTGTTGGTTTTGTAGAATCACGAAAAGTTCCACAATGCCTTTTTATGGTTTTGTAGAAACTTGGAAGGTCCCGCAACACATTTTCATCCATTAGTGTGTCTCCCATAGCAAGCTTCTATAAAAGTTACCATATGTAAAGACCTTAGTTCCATGTTACCATATTTAAAGGAACTTACCATATTTGAAGGCACTATTTTTGTTGACAAGTATTAGTAAACAATAAATTGAGGGCCACTTTATATGTGGCAATGAAATTGATTGATGTCATGGAGAAGTCAAACCACTCATTGGATCCACTACATGTGAGATATTGATATTTGGTGTTTGTGAAATAGGAAAAGTGGATGGTGATATTGAATTCCTCAAGATAACATCATCCAATATTGATGATGATCCAATATGGATTGATAACATCATATGGCACATAAGTTACTTTAACATGAAGAAATCTAAAAAAGTTTAGAGTTATTAAGTTTTCACTTTATAAGAAAGTTATTAATAATATTTTTTTCAATTTATATTTTTAGAAACTAAAAAAATACATTAATTCACAACTACAATCCTGACTTATACATGCTTTACATACTAACTTATAATTATAATCCCATCAAAAAATGCACTAACCTATATAAATAATTGTATTCAGCGTTGACCCTCAAACCCTTCATCACTCATCCATTTCCATGTAACCTCTAACTCACACATATGTAAGACAACATTAAAATTTACACACATAATGCACCGATGGAAACTATGTTTGTTCTTAAATTTACACACATAATGCACCGATGAAAACTATGTTTGTTCTTTGTGATTAGCCTTACAAACAATTGAAAATTAAAAAAATAAAATAAACATAAGCACGGTGGGGGAGAAATGCATGTGAAATCAAAGGCAAAATGACCAAGTGTACATTGTATATTGAGGTATTAAAAGTCAACTAAGGTACAATTAATTATGATTAAAATATTATTTATGGATATGGCCTATTACTATTATGCATTTCTAGTCTAACATGTAAAATACAAGGCAAAATGACCAAGTGTACATTGTATATTGAGGTATTAAAAGTCAACTAAGGTACAATTAATTATGATTAAAATATTATTTATGGATATGGCCTATTACTATTGTCTAACATGTAAAATACAACTTGTTTGATATGATAGTCACAATTTTTTAAATAGTGAACTAGATAATTTTCTCTATAATGTAATTCGTTATAAAATCTAACTTATATGTAAGTGAACGAGAAATTTAACAGATGGTTAGTTAAACGGAAGAAAATCTCTATAATGTAATTCGTTATAAAATCTAATTTAAATGTAAGTGAACGAGAAATTTAACAGATAGTTAGTTAAACGTAAGAAAATCAAGTTCTACATAAAGAATTTAAGAATAATTTGTACAAATTGAAGCAAGATCAAACTTCTTGTTAGATTTGTATTTAGCTTTGTTGCAAACATTGTACTTTGACTTCAATCTTGCATCATGTAGACCTAGACCTAGAACTTTTACTTTTATTTCATATATTGGAAAATATGTTAAAAATAAACTATATGTTAATTGTTAAGTGTTAATTTGTATGATTATTTGTTGGTCAATGTGAACTTTTATTTCTATTCTAATTACTTTTATTTCATATACTTGAAAATATGTTAAAAATAAGTTATATATTAGTTGTTAAGTATTAATTTGCAATTGAAATAATTGACAAACCATTTCTAATTTGCAATCGAAATAATTGGCAAACCATTTTTAGACTCTTTGAATTTTATTAGAAATTTATGTTCTTACTTTGACTTTGTAACATTGAAAAGAGAAAATTATGGTGTTTTAGAGTATTAATTTGTTGATTTTATACAAAGTCTATTGTCTTTTGACTTGAAAGGTATTTTTGGGTGTAATTTCTTCTCCATTAATGTCCACACAACATCATTTATTATGCAAAGTACCTACTAAAGATTGTTGGAGGATAGTACCTACTAAAGATCGTTGTTTACATTTTGTTGGACTATTTTTTATTTTTAACATTGAAGAATGCAGTTTTAAAATAAGTCAAATTTTATTTCTAGGGTATCCAATAAGCCCTCGACAACCAACAAACATTACAAAACAATATCAAAACTTCCCTGTTTTCTTTCTCCTCTCATCCTACTTATTTATTTGAATACATTTAATATGTACATGGAGAGTAAGATAACTACCTAACTTCCAAACAACCTCGTAATCCGAGTCTAAGCGAATAATGACATTAATTTGCATTCATGGAGACCCAAACAATTTAGGCCTTAGAAACTTGTAAAATATAATAACAAACAAATAATGACTTTTTAAAGTTAATGTTGGATGGATGGCATGTTATCAATCTTAACTCAACCTCCCATGTTCTCAAAATCAACCTGTCAACACAAAAGTGTTCATTTCCCCTTCAAAACCAAATTTTGTGTGTAAACACAGAGTAATTAGTAGCTTTCTATGACTCAGAAACATGTAGGTGTGGCATGCTCAAGTAATCATMTTAAGGAATTTAAAATCATAGAGTTGAAGCATTTCACCTTTCCAACAAACTCAGGTGCCATAATTTTCCAAATTATCACCATCTACCATAAACCATAAACGTGCGAAAAAAAATAATAATAAATAAATCCTTATTTGACCAAATTTGATAGATTTCACCAAGTTGCACTCAAACATTTCATTAATAATCCAAGCGGAGTTATCTAAATTGTGTATCCTTCTCTTCTTTATCACCTCTCTACATTATATAATTTAAAATCAGACTAAATTAACATAGAATGAAAATCATGGTTAAGTGGCTTCTTAAAATGAAATACAAACTTAGTTAATGCTTGATAAAGGAAAACTACAAACACCAAGCTAGAGTTAATAACTTCTTAATAATACCACATATCCAATTCTCCTTCATCAATCTTTAAATTCAAGTTTTAATTTTGAAAAACAAAAAAAAACATTACTAATCTCTTATGTTTTCACAATCTGCATTATCTTTGCAAAAAGTTCCTCCAAAGTGAAAATAAGAATGCACAAAACTTGAAATTGCTCCTTTATACAATCCCTTTGTGAAAATTGARGTATTAAAACCCTCAAAGTGCAAACCCTTTGTCAATTTTTTGCAATCTAAAAAGCATTTACAATTCTAAAAAATTGAATCTCTCTTTTAAAACAAAATAATGGATGAACTAGAAAGAGCTAATTAAATAATAGATGGTTGATACTAAAAACATATACAGACACAAAACAAGTGGATAAGTAGACATATATTTTATGTCTCTACCAAAAACAAAGTGCAGCTCGAACTATTTGAGGAAATCTAGTGCACCTAGAAATATGAATATGAGATTTTGTACTTGGACATTGATATTTGAAAAAATGTTTGTTATATTATGGTTTGATGTATTGTTATTGTGATTTATTTTATGATGCATATCAAAGTTTATAAAGTGTTAAGAGTGGCTTATCTAAGGTTTGAAAAAAGGTAATATATTAAAATCAGTAATAGAATAGAGTAATAAGCAAATAACATGCTCTTTGGATGGGGTGTCACCGCGAACATAGTGCCCACGACCCTGGCAGGTGTACACTTGGCACCCTATACCCATGTGCCTCTCCACTTCCACAACACCACTGATTATTTATGAAGGGAGTTAAGTCGTGGCAGTTCATTCTCCGGGCAGATTACCCGCACCAGCTCCTCCACACAGGCGATGTTAAGACGATGGGATGGTACTCCAGCAAGTCTCGTCATGCGGGCAGGTTCCTCTGACATTATCTCTCAACGATGGTTATCCCGTTCATTCTCACCTTTCAACTCCTGCACTTCTAAGCTTCTGCCCCAGCTTACAATCCCTTCTCCTTTGTGTCCCACTGAATTTTCTTGTCCCTCCTCTCCTCTTCATCCTCCAGATGTCGAGGCAAAGAGGAAAATCGAAGAGAGGGTCGGAATGGTATAATTATCAGGGGCGTGGTCGTCGCCATAAGCCAGACCTGCAACCTCCCTCTGCTCACTCGTCCACCTTAGACCTTCCTCCTCTATCCTCCCCCTAGGCATGCAGGGTCGAATGGTTTGACAATTTGGGCAATTCGCTTGGTTACGCACCTGAACTCAGGGAGAATGCACCTTCGACCCAGCTTCCACCTCCACGCCCGCCCACTCCGACTGCTCCTCCTAGTCACTTCCCCTCCTCCCATGATTCTCATGCCTCTCTGCCTCCACTTTCACCTCCGCCTCCACCTTCACCTTCACCTCTGCCTCAACCTCAACCTCCATGTGCACGATGTGTTGAACACATGGAGCTTCAAAGTGCAATTGAAATCATTCAAGACCTAGTCTTCGAGGTTTGGCGCAACTTGGAGGATTTTTTGTTCAGATACGAGCTGCGGGAACGATGCGAGGAGTACCTTGAGGCGTTGATTTTTTCTCTACTTCACACAATTCCATCTCCAGGGATAATAGCCCCGGCTATGGCACCAGCAACAAATGCGCAAGGGAAGCAGGCCTAATTGGACCTGAGTTCAAAATGACGATTGGTGTCTCAGGTTCACAAACTAGTTTTTTGTCAATGGTGTTCTGGTTTTACTCTTTTGTTTCAACCCTGCGTGGCTTAACATTTTTCAGGCATATAGGCTATGATAGGAACTTAGTTTTCAAACTGTGTCATGGATTGACAGATGGTTGCATTGATTTCCCACCTGGGCGATGTAGCCACCTCACTACATGTTTAAGTTGACAGCTGTATATTTTTTGACTGTGCAAGTTCCTTTTAATACAAATCTTTAACTTACAAAAAAAAAAAAAAAAATAACATGCTGCAGAAGACTTCGAAAAACATTATGCTTCAGAAATTATATTTTGGACATAAAGTATTGATATAAGGTCAAATGTGGATGAAATTAAGATCTTGGTGTGATGGAATATAGGTCTAGGTGTCTACCAAAAATTAGCCAAGGATTTGTTTGTTTACTCCTTCAAAATCGAAAGGCGCTTAAAAAGTATTTGGACCATAGCTCAATTGTAGGTGTCCATTTGTAGTGAAATTTTGACAACATCAATACAGAAACTATCTCCATGCTCCAAGAATATTTTAATGTGAAATTCATCTGTTTAGTGTTCCAAAATGCCAAAACATAGTCTAGGTTGTAGGGCATTAAGGAAGAAGCTTGTAAGTGTTCTTAGGGCAATTTTAGCATTCAAAGGCGAAAAAAACAAGTGGCGGAAGACCTATGGAGATTTCACTAAAACACCCCTAACTTATTCAAGGTATTTTGGCCTTCGAGGAAGATGAAAAAAAGGAGCAAAGTGGTTGAAAAAATCCCTCTTGATTTGTAGGGAGATTAAATCTTGTTAGATATGAAATTGATGGATGGGGAAATTCTATTTGGACAAATGTTGAGATAATGTATTTTCTTGTATAAGGAAATCTATTTGGATAAAAAAATGAAATATTGTAATTTCTTAGAAAGAAGACAATAGATACAACTAAATATTTGTATTTTATTTCTCCATGAATTCACTTTGGGATTGTACCATATGCATTATATGCTCCAAGAAGAAATTGTTAGAAAGTATCCTAATTTGGTAAAAAAAAATAGGAAATAGTAAACAATCACTTCAATGATGTAGAATTCAATAGAGACCAATCAAGTATGGCATATTGTATGAATCATTAAGCTAAGCAAAATGTCAAAATGGCATATGTGAGTGAATGTGGCATATCTTTCAAATAGATTGTTTTCTTCCTCTCAAAAAGGATTTGGTGATCCAAGGAATCTCAAAAAGCATATGCAAGGAGGCAATACAAATTCTAAAAAATAATGTAGGAGATTACAAAGGCACATACATATTTAGTGAAGCTTCATCTTTTAGGGAAAGAATCTTAAATGGATTCATGTGTCTAGTCTGATATGAGAATGTTTGAGGTGGTGAGTGATAGTGGTCTTCTTTAAATATTGCAAATGAAGTCTATTAGGGAATACTTCACTATTAGGTTTTTTAATAACCATTATATCAATATGATGTTTAATTATTTGAACGAGTATTGTGGTGTGTTATGCATAAGAAATCTCTATAGTTGTAAAAACCTTAACCATGTTTATTATTTTAAATTGTGCGAAATGTGTAAACTTATTATGATAGAATGTGATATCAAAAAAATTACTCGTAAATGTGACATATTATAAATGGAAAACATATTTACAACATGATTTACTAAAGAACCATTGTAGATCCATCTTAAATCTGGATTTACCAAGCACCGAGAGAGATCAAATTTCTTAATGTGTAAATTTTAATTTATATGTTGTTGTCTAAATATGTACATACATAGTTATTTAATTTTTTTTAATTGAGTCGACTTTATTATTATTATTATTATTATTTTTATTATTATGTTTATTATTATGTATTGTTATCTAATCTAACATCACCATACAACATCACCCTACGTGATAACAAATCCCTCATACTGGGTTGTAGAGCACCTCGCTACTCTCAATGCAATGAAAAATACTTATAAAAAATATTTCACATATTAAACTCAAAAATCTTGTAGCATTCATAATGGACATGATAAAATGATGAGACTCATAATTCTTGAAGAGAATAATGGTCACCTTCATACATATTCTAAAAGAAAAGGTGTACCAACTAAGGATCACATTTAAGAAGATGAAATTGAATGGTATTAAAATTAGGGTGGACATTATATCACATAAATAACATAACTTGTCATAAAGTATTCATTCCACTTTATGGTTGACAAAATAAATTTGAAGTTAAAATATGTTAATGGGGTGTTGCCCTCCATGTTTTCCCCACTCATGGGGTCAATGTCGAGGCATAATGTGTAGGAAAACTTCATATGTTTCTTTAGACCTTCGAGTTGGTTCTTGGCCTGAGGGAGTGCCCTCAATGAATTAAATATCATCTTGGAATGCACATGCCAAGTTTCAAGAAGATGGCATTGTTGTAATCTCAAAAAACTAAAAAGAGCTTTGAGTTTTAGTTTTGGGAGACTAATAAATCAAACAATAGAGGGATCCAATAGCATGGGGATTCAGTGGATTTTAGCTATAGAAATTATCTCTCAAACCACAACCACTATAATCTAATTTTACATGACAAATAACTCAAGGAAAATGGATTTGTAGTTAAAGGAGGACCAATTATGATTTTTTCCCATGGTTGTAAACTCGAAGCCGTAGAATTATTGAGTATTTAAAATGGATCCAACAAGTTTAAATGAACACCCATCAAGCAAATAGACACAATAAATGAAAGAGCAATCGTTGGAACTTTATTTCATCAATGCAGTAGAGATAAAAGTTAATTTACATAAGCATTCTACCATTAATTTAATTTATGGGAAACATGAAAAGACAATAGGAGTTGGGTTAATTTGGCTATGTTCTAGGCTTCTCCACATGCTCATTAAACCAAAACTTTTCCCAAGAAGAAAGAAAATGGCATTAGGGGTTCACCCCTATCATCCACCATTCCTTAAAAATTGAGGTAGAATGGCACGGGGAGGGAGGAGGGGTGGTTGATTCATCACTGGTGTTGTGACATTCTTCACTAAAATCTCTTATAGAATGACATACAATAGGGGAGGGAGCTAAGTCTCTTTCATAAGCTAATCTAGCATCTGGGCTCATACAATTATTACAATTTGCCTCTTGAGCATGTCGAGAGAACAAGAATGGAGAAAAAGAGAAATAGAAGAAGAAAGATTACTTGTTTTTTGCAAAAAGAGTGATGCTCCAGACAAATCCTCGGTTTCTAATGGCCTATTTTATTTCAATCTTCCCTCCTCTACTACTAATTTGAATTACTAATCCTTTACAATGAAAATGTTTTTTCACTAATATGATTGTTGAGAGAGATACTGAGTCATAAGATTAAGTTAAAATTAATTTCTTCTACCACCAATGAGAATACTTGTTTTGTGCTTTTGTTAAATTCAACTAAAAGTAAAGCATCTATTCAACTGAGCCTTCTATCAAAATCATAGTCAAATTTGCAGCTGATTTGGTTTGGTTCCTTAACCTTATTTATGTATTATTTTGTATAATACTAATAACTTTTTTGAAGTGGAAAAAAAATAGAACAATAAACTTCCTTTTACATTTTTAAAACTCAAATACACATTTTTAATATAATGTCACTCTACAATTAACATTAAAACTCACTTTATATAATAATAAAATTATTTTTATTATTAATAAAACATTCACTTAAAAGACATCTTATGATGGATAAGTTGTTACCTTCTCTTTTTTAGTTGTAACATCACATTGAAAATGAAACTCTTAACCCCTTGCCTTTTAAACCAATCATTAAACTCCTTATCCTTCTTATGATGGATAAGTTGTTACCTTTTCTTATTTAGTTGTAATATCATATTGAAAATGAAACCCTTGACCCCTTACCTTTTAAACCAATCATTGAACTCCTTATCCTCCTTATGATGGATAAGTTATTACTTATAATATCACATTGAGAATAAAACCCTTGACCCCTTGCCTTTTAAACCAATCATTGAACTTCTCATTAGCACTCAGCCCACTTTATAATATAAGGTCACTTCATGATAAATTGAACTTCTCATTAGCACTCAACCCACTTTATAATATAAGGTCACTTCATGATAATGCAGAATAGTTTCAAATTAGGCATTTTGTAGTGTGGATAGAAGTAATATGATATATATTTTATTAACACCCCAAATGGTTCCATCGTGCCTACATTCAACGGATATGCAATGGCAATGAAATGTTTTTTTTTTAACCTTTGAAATTGATAAAGAAATGTTTATGAACTTTCCGTTTAATAGAAGGTAAATTTGTGGTGGCTTAAAAGCGATGAAAATTGAATCTTTCGTAGCCCTTCCAAGCTGTTCAAACATGTCTTTGAAGTGTAATTCAGAAAATATCCTTAAAAAAATGTAAATTTTTTAAATCACTTATCATTTCTCATTTATGAAGGACAACAAATATCCTAAAATGTTAAAAGAAGGGTGAGATTTTGAATAACCCACCAATGTCCTCACTTCCAATACTTAGTTGGTCAATGAGCATTGGTTTATCACAAAAATATTTATCTTTGGCATTTAAAGATTAAAATCATCTATATTTTTGTTGGATCTTATCTATTTATTGATATGGTGTACCCTTCCACATCAGTAAATCCATCGCACATCTCACACCTAAATAAATATCCTAACATCGTATTGGCGTATGCATTATTTTATGTGTCACTTGATGAAATCTTACCAAAAAAATTTAAACACCTTGTCTTTATGAATCCCCTCTTGAATTCATGTGTTATGAGCATTGTCAATTCTTGTCAATATAGCAGTTCGCATTGCATTTAGTTTACATCATCTTTTTGAATCTCACTCACCATAATATCATTTACTTTGTTATCTTTGCTTTGACACTTGTCATAATGTCATTTATTTTGTTATGTTGTTCTTGTTTCTAAAAACATTGACCTCAATGTAATGATACTTTGCAAATATTTTGAGAATGCCATATAGCTCTCTTTCCCACTACCTCACCCCAAACCCAAGATCAAGGAGGCATATCATTTGTAACACTAGTGTTTGTAACAACATTTGTAAAACTAGGTGTGACTCTTAAGAAGGCTAGGAAGAAGGTAACATAACTTTTATTATCATCAAACTTATGCATTAAGGATTATGCTCTAACATCCCAATCTTTCATGCATTTTCATATAGTTTAAGAGATAAAGTGAATAATCAATATCCTCAATAAAAATAACATACTTGGTAGTCTTGATGAGTAGTTTCATTTAGTTTTGTATTTTTATGGATTTTGAGAAGCTCCAAATCATAAACATCTTAACTTAAATAATAAGCAATGAATGCATTCATGCTAGATTGTCATGTTCCTAGACACCTATAATGTAAGTAAGACCTCTTCATTGCTTTTATAGTATTTTGATAAAATTGTCACCCCTCCACAAAGGCCTCAAAATATACTGCAATTTATTCTTTTCTAATGAGATCTAAAATGAACATGACTCTCATGGTTAAGTAGGATTGGGGTATGCTTAAAATATGAACATAAGATGCAATGCTCATGCATCATATGGATTACATAGATTACATCCTTTCTTATATTGGGGTTCACAAAAAAATTAATTTGTGATTGTGTTTGAAGTTTTATATTATTGTTTTTAACATTTTGAAATTCCTCCAAGAAAACATGGCTCAATAGTTATGAATTATTATTATTATTAATGTATATATAACCCATCAAAAAATTATATTTGAAATTACAAAGTAGGGTTATTATTACTTTCTATTGAAATTTCAACTTATTTATGTAGAGTAGTTTGTTAAATTTTATCATTTTAAATAATTGGAAGGACAATATTTTTTTTTAAATATGTACCTAGTTTACTCTTGTCAATTAAAGTAAAACTACTTGTTCAAATAGTTATCATGGAAAAGTTGAATGAATATATATCCTTCAACTTGAAATTAATAGTAGCCCTTCAAATTTGATCATTGTGACCGATCCTACCAACTCACCATGAGTTACATAAATAATGTATGCACATGAAAAATTATGAACCGAGGTTGTCCTTCCCCGTTTTTGTTGTTTAAATTGCATTTTTTAATACATCAATGGATTCAGCTCCCTGAAAAACTCTTAAAAATGCTCAAATTATACAATCTCTACCACTTAAATCCACAATTAACAAAATAAAAAAATTATACCCTAAATATAATAATTACAATAATAATAATAAAAAATAAAAAAATAAAAAACATAAAACTTTTAGACTATGCCATTATGAATGACCTTTTAAAAAGACCTTACCCTTTAAATAAACCCTACCCACCCTTTCTACCATGGACAACGCCTCCACCAGCTGCCCTCCCCCCTTATCGATTAAACCTCATTCCCACAATTACAGGTGGATCAGGGGCTGAGGAAGGCTCGCTGCAAACAACTTCAATTACTCCCCTTCCTCACATCATCAATTACAATTTTGGACAATAGATGAGGTTGATTGGGGTGGTTATCCACCGTTCGCGGCACATGGGACCCCACCGTCCACCCCAGGCCAACATTCCTATAGAGATGCATATAAAGCTTTTTTTTTTCCAAGGAAAAATTACTCAAATTTATAAATAGTATAAATTCATTTACAGTAAGACATCAGCATGCTATGAACCACTGTCCAAGAGCCGTGCAAAATCAGATAGTGGACATTACAAAAAAGTCGCCTTGAACAAAGGTGGGACAGCAGTCCAAAACTCTCTTACTTTCTCTTTTCTGAAACCTGTCATCCTCCACAGGCAACCCAAAAAAAAACTTCCATAATAAATCCCGGACCGGGATACATGATGGAAAATACTAATGCTGAAGTGGCAAGAACCAGATTCCACCTTCTTGATTGGAAATGGAGGTCTAAAGCCGATCTTTCTAAGATGCTTTCTTTGAAGGGTCATCGCCATGGTGGGGCCCAATTAGTGGGCCGATTAATGGGAGAAAAAGCTTGGACAACTCCTCGTTTTTATGTTTCCATTTAATGTAGATGAGTGTGGGTGTTCCCCAGTTAATCCAATCAATAACAACTTTGGAGTCCACTTCCCAGGCCTGTCTCTTAAATGCTGAGGAAGCTAGGAAGAGTGTGTTCCAGAGCCCCAAGAGCTCTGCTTTAGTGTTAGTGCCCACACATGTTGAGTACCATTTGGTGATCCTTGAATGATGATTTGAAGATACCTCCCTTTCCCTGCTTGACCAGGTACTAAGCTCTCAAAAGCATGAGGTGTATCAGCTCTGTGACTTGATGAGAGTTTTGTGAAGTGTAGTTTGTCTTAGGCACATTTTCTGGAATGGAGGAATTCGAGAACAGTAGCCCCTACAACAAACAGAGAGTCCCACAAGTCTCGAAGGTCACCTGTTCCAGCGCTATGTGGCTGCCAGAAGCAAACATGGGAGCACTTGGGGCTGGGGAGGTGATTTTAGGGAGGTCCACAAATGAAAGAAATCAGAGAGGGTGTCACTTCTCCAGGTGAAGGGAAGCGAGAAATGATTAAGGAGGTAGGTCCAAACCTCCCTCGCAAAAATACAGTGAATAAAAAGGTGATGAGCGTCTTGAGGCAAATGGCCCAGAGGCAGGAGATGGCCCTTCCCAACCTAAGCGTGAAGCATATCAGAGTTCAGAGATCTTCTCACCCATGAGGCAGGAGAAAAGTTTAATCTTGGCGGGATGATCCAGGTTCCAAATCTGGGAGGCAGGGAGGAGTCAGCATATGGCTTTGATTGAGAAAAGAGCCGTGCCTGAAGTTTTGTAGAGAGAGTAAGTGGCATCCCTCCCTACAGTGGGTGTATCAGAATGTCACGTCTGGAGGGCTAGGCGCTTTAAAACAAAGTATGAGTCCATTGATTACGGACCACTAATCGGCAGTCCCACACGTCCCAGTGGAGATGCAGCGGGAGTGTAGTCTCTAGGTAATTTGTGCGAGGCTAAGGTCAAAAGTTATTAGCGGAGATAAGAGAACATCACGAGTAGGAGAGGTAGACTATCACCTCATTTAGAAGGTCAAATCTATCAATCTCCTTGCCAAACCAGGGCTTTAAACCGGAAGCCGTTGGTGGAATCTGGTGACCGAACCTTTCGAGGAAGGGATGCCACTTTTGTTAGGCCGAGTCTTTAGTATCCAAGCGCAAAAGCGGTGCGAGGGAGCCCATGCCACCATACGCAATGATTTGTTTGAGATACTCTCTACGAGTATTTTTCGCCAAAATGACTACTTCGAAATGAGTGTTGTTTGAAATGGGGAGGTTCTTTGAACTGACCCCCGGGTTTGGAGGTGTTTAGCCGGGGTGGGATCGGCGTCCTGAGACTTTGTCATTCCACAAAAATTGAAGCGAGTGGAGAATAGGATGACTTTTGGAATCCGGCTCCAGGGTCATCAGGAAAAGCGAGACTTTCATTACTTTATTTTTATGGGGATGAATGCGCCACCCATGGACAACTCATATTGCACCAAAAATCAATTTTCCTATCAAAAGTTGCAACTAACCAGCGCCAATCCACTCAGGAGCTCTGGTGGTACCCAGTGTCCCGAACCCCTCCTTGGATCAAAGAAGGAAGTGGGAAGGTAAGTCCTTAGCCGGAGGATTCAGGGGCGAGAGTCCCCAGGTAGTGGGTGGACTTACGGTGTGTCCGATGGAAAGTCCCAATCCAGCGGAAAAAGTAAAAAATATTAATAACTAACCATTGACCAAATCAAGCTTTTGTCAAGAGATATGAACTCCGACTTTGTAATGCTCCCATTTTCAGCTGGTACCCAAGGTATCTGAACCCCTCCTTCAGATCAAGAAAGGAGTAGGGAAGGTGATCCTTGAAACGGAGGAGTTCAGGGGCCGAGAGTCCCCAGTAGTGGGCTGAGGACTTAGAGTGGTTGATGGAAAGTCCCGAAACCGAGCAGAAGAGATGAAGAATATCCTGGATAACTAGCCATTCAGCAAAATCAGCTTTTGTCAAGATGAGAACATCACAGCTTTGTAATGAAGTATGGAGATTGTGGCCATTCACAGTGTAATAGTTTTTTGTTCGTTTCATTGGACATCCTCCCTCAAGTGAAATTAGCAAGATCGATGGATGTTGGAACTTGTTGCCCATCTTACAGGGGCCTTCCTCTTGCTTAGATTTTTCCAATGCAACCCGAAATCACGAAAAACCATGCGCTGTGCAGCCTATGGAAAACAAAACGATGGCTGTAATTTTCAGCTCCTCATTGCAGGAGCTACAATCGATGTTGGACCATGAAAATTCAGAAGAGATAGTTTGGCCCCATCGAGACTTAGACTACTACCAAAGGATTTCTTGAAATAGCGTAGTAGAGACGAAGAATTTAGCAGTACAAATCTATGGGAAAAGTGTCTATGTGAAAACTACACCCTAACCCTTCTCCCATTCTGATGCATTTCGACCACTGAAAATTGAGGAAAATGATCCTTGAGCCCAAACTTAGAAAACAAGTCTCCATTCTAGATTTCAAACACCAAAACTTGCTAAACGAGCACGCAAGCGTGATTTATCTTCATAAAATTTTTGTTCCCTGTGTGCTCTGCATGGGGCTAAACAAACTGCATCATAAGTAGCCCCTATAAATGAAGGGAAGCCATACTTAATTAAAGGGTATGAAGGCAAGAAATCCATCTCATTGATCTCAACAAACCAAGCTAAAATGCTGATTGACAACAACAACAAAAATTGTAATGTTAATCGTGAGACCAAGGAAGGATAAACCCACAGAAACGAGTCTTCTAATGTTTGTTATAACAAGGGAGCATCAAAAGGAATCAAATCAGTTGTTAGGCATATATGAAATCGTATTTGCTAATGCAAAGGGTTTGCCACCCAAAAGATCGATTGAGTGTGGCATACAAGCATTGCCAAATTGCCTTTTTATCTAACATTGGATTGTACCAAACCAATATAATAGAGAGTGAAGAGATAGAAAAGCATATTCCAAGTTGCTAGACCAAGTGGTCATCAAGCCAAGTATAACAGTGTTCAAATCTCTAATTGTGCTTGTGTCTAAGAAAGATGGGGCTTGGAGGATGTGCATTGATTTCAGAGCACTCAACAAGATCACCATTAAAATCATTATCCTTTGTCAAGGATTGTTGATTTGCTTGACCAGTTGCAAGGGGTCAAATATTTTTCCCAGCAAGATCTTAAATCCGGATACCATCAAATTCGGATCAAAGAAGAAGACACTTGGAACTATGCTTTTAGAAGGAAGCAAGTATGGTTCGAGTGGTTGGTGATGTTGTATGGACTTACCAATGCACCAACAACTTTTATGAGACTCGTGAACAAAGTTCTCATGGCTTTTATATACATTCCTTCACAATTGTATCCCTAGATGATGTTCTCATCTACAGCAAGACATGGAAGAGCAGATCAGTGATGTGAAGCAAGTTCTTGAGACACTTGTGCAAATAATTTGCAACTTAATATGAAGAAATCCAAGTTTCCCAAACAAGCATTGTTATACGTGGGGTTTATGGTCGGTGCTGATCAATTAAAGATATGCCCAAACAAGATTCAAACCATTGTTAATTGGCCAAAACCAAAACCATTAAACTTAATCGAGGTAAGAAGTTTTGTTGGAGCTTGCCAATATCTTTGCATGTTTATTCTGCATTTTTCTAGTATCATTGCACCATTGCATGATTTGACAAAGGGAGAAGTAAAATTTCCTTGGACAAAGACCCAAGAGCAAGCATTTAATGCCTTGACACAGAAAAAGTTGAGAAGCACCAATATTGGGTCTTCCAAATCTACAAAAGTTGTTTGACATAGAGGCAAATGCATTGGGATATTTTTTTAAGAGTTGTTCTTATGCAAGAACACATTGATTGCTTACCATTTGGAAATCTTTCAGGTTGTTTTAAAGTACCCAACATATGATAAAAAGCTTTTCACTTTGCATCAAGCAGTGAAGCATTGAAGAGTATATATCTTGGGTAAAGAGATGGCAATACATACCAATCACAAACCATTGTAATATCGACAGACACAGTCGAGGTTGTAGAAAGCAAGGCATGCCAAGTGATGTCTTATATACAGTTCTTCAATGTTGTCATTAAATATAAGAAAGTAACGTCCTAAACAAAATCACTGGTTTTCTGTCAAGATTGTCTAAAATAACAATAGCTCTTACAATGTGATTGCAGTGGTTTTCTCTCCACATTCATTATAAGGGCGATTATGATTTCCATCCTATTGTGGCAACGTACCAGCAAGGGGATCAAAAGCTGGATTTTTATCTTCAAGATGGCCTATTGTACAAAAATTAGTCTTACAGGTTCCAAATGGAGAATGTCAAACTAAATTGCTGAAAGAAGCTCATATTTTTAAGTGGCAGGGCATTTTGGAGCTGGAAAAGCATTGTTAAACCTGCAAAGGTATGTTAATTGGCCATATATGCAAGTAGATGTTGCAAAATTTATTAGAGCTTGTATATTTTGTTGTGCTTATAAACCAGCTAACAGAAAATTGGGTTTATATACACCAATGCCTATTTTGAGCTAAGCATGGTAGAATATCTCCATGAATTTCCTTGGAGAATTGTTGAAGACGTGACCTGGCAATTACTATTTGTTTGTAGTAGTTGCAAGTTCAAGATGGCTTTAACCATTCGTTGCAAAAAGACATTCACTTGCCAAGAGGTAGCTAAATTATTTCAACATATATGGGTTCATTTTGGGCTTCCAGAGTCCATAATCTCAAACCAGCGACTATCGTTTCCTAAGCCAACTTTGGATGGCATTACGGGGAATGATGGATATTAGGCTGAAGAGAAGCATTGTTTTTCACCCTCAACAAAGGTTCATTCGCTCGGGAGTTTAATCGGAAACATCCAAAGACGAAGGGTGAAAGTTTGTCATCTATTCAGTTTTATAACAATTCATAGTTCAAGCAATACGTCTCTATTTGACGCTTGTTTGGGATTTTTGTCTTGAACTCCATTTAATATTTTATTTGCCAAGGTTGTTGAAGAAAAATCCATTATACATGGTACTGAACACTAGAAAGCCATTAAGTTGATGGAGAGAAATCAGCAGATACATAGGCAAGTGAAAGCGCAATTACAAAGGGATCAACAAAGGTACAAAGAGAAGCATGACCAGCACAGGGTTTCTCATAATGTCGACATGGGAGACACGGTTAGGCAAGTGAAAGAGAAGTTACAGAAGGCTCAACAAAGGTACAAAGAGAGGCATGACCAGCGTAGGGTTTCTCGTAATTTCAATGTGGCGGACATGGTTTCACTGCATCTCAATAAGTAATTACAAGGTCCAGTGAAAATGCTAAAGCCCGTTAGCTACAATACATTTAAAATCATGCTACATGTGGATGAAATGCACTCCAATTGGATTTTCTGCCATACATGCATATTTGTTCTGCCATTATTGCAAAAAACCTTTGAGCTTTTGATGCTTGATGAAGATGAAGAGACATTGCTAATGTTACCTTCAGTGGAAGATATAGTGCTAGATGCACAGGCCCAATGGGAAGAAGATACCATCTGAAACTCCAGGAAACCCGAAGAGGTAAGCAAGAGTTTCTACAGATCGACATTAAGGATTAAATCCCTTCAAAGCCAAATGGTACACACTTGAGATAGAGGGCAAGTTTCCTCACCTACTTCAACACTGATAATGTTTTAAAGGGACCAAAAACCCCCAAAATGAGGTCCACTCCGAATACAGGTATCTTTTTTTATTTTTATTTTTTAATTCCGGAGTTTTCTGAACCATCAACTTGAAAACAAAACTGGGAAAAATCTGTACAGAAATAGCCTTTGGTGAAAGAAGTAAACAAGCACAAAGAAATGAAAAAAGTAGCTATAACTTGCAAGTTACAATGAAAATACAATTTCTGCCTAAAAACCACAAATGTTGGGTTGGGAATTTTGGAATATGAATGGTTCTTGGTTGTTTTCATGCTGAAAATGAAGAGAGAGGATCATGGAGGATCATTCAGAGAGTCTAATGGCAGAACAGAGAGTGTGAGAGTGTGCCTAGGAGAAAACAAGAAAACTCGATACCACAATGCAAATGCAATAACTATGCAAGAGCTCTGTAAGAGTGTCTCAAAGCAGAGGCCACAAGTGTAGGCATTCATTATAACCAGATTCTTATAAATATCTGGAGCTTTATTCCCAAAAGGGTTTCCCTGGTTAGAAAACCTAGTGTCATGATTCAAATGTATGTTTATTTCTTGCATCTCTACTATGTTAAGTTTTATCTTGGATTAAGCTAGGACTGCATACAATTGTCCATACACAAAGGTACAAATTTAAAAATTAATCAAGGATATGTAGTTAATAACTTTGGGAGATTCTGGACTCCCACTGAGATACAGATCAGCCGAAACAGTCTGCCGATTAGACCAAGGGTACCATCCACTAGCCATCAATGAATTTTGCCTAAGGTTATTATCTGAAATCTCAAGGACAGATTTACATGCTACCACATATGTCATTTTGTTGGGGCAAGAACACCAGCTTGCCCATCAACATGATCCTCATTCCACTCTATTATGTTAAAGTTGCCACCAATAACCAAGTCGTTTGCAAGGAGTGGGACATCCAAACCCATAATTGCATTCTACAACTTGGATCATTGTGAGCAGACACAAAGCAAAATCCCCATACAGTGTTAGCAAGCAAGATGGTTATCCAACGGCAATGGGCACGTGGATTCTGGCCATTATCTAGAATAGGAGAAGCCATTTAGAGAGCCAAGGCCGCACACTACCCCTCCTTGTCCATGACTCCATTATTCTTATGGGAAATGCATCAATGCTCCCCTTGCCAACAACTGTGTATCAATGACCAAAGACAAAAACCAAAAATCTCAACTTCTTGTAAGAACAAGACATCAGGCTCAATGCATGAAATAGATTGCAAGTGCCTGGATGCCTTGTATTCCCCAAGGCACCCTGAACATTCCAAGACATAATACTGAACCTCATGTACATTGTATCTAGTCCCTACTCGAGGACTGCAAAATTATTGTTTGCATCCTAGGGGAGGATACGACCAACAAAGATCAAGCAAGTCCCATATCTATCAATGAACATCGCTAGGGGAGGAAATGGATGAAATGTGTATAGATTGAAAACAAATATCCTTTGTTGCAAAAGTTAATGTAGTTGCAAAAATGTATACAGGACTGCATGTTCAAGTTCCAACTGTGGGAGAAGGATCATTTGAGTCTGTCGACCTACCTAATATGATTATAGTGAGGAAGAGAAACTTTGTCATATGTGGGGTGTGAGTTTGGTGTTGAACCAATGACGGTTGACCATACTTTATCTGGCTTCCGGGTATCAAGCATAGCAGCCCCATTGACTTCCCTCTAGCTTTTCCTCCACCCAGTCGTGGTCCACCTGTCATCCCTATGCTGACTATGTTAAAGCTGGAGCTAACTAGAGAAGTTGTTGGATGTGAACTTCATGTGTTGTTGTTAGGGAAATTGTGGCTTGTTTGGCATAGCAGGTTGCTTCAACGGACAATCTTTAATCAGATGATTGGGCAAGTAACAGGGAAACAGGGATTCAAAAGATTAAGGTAAATTGCATTTGAACATGCACTAGCCCTGGAGATGTAACTGAATTTCTGATGGTAATTGTGTGTGAGATCTGTTGCAACACCCACACAAGCACTAGATCTCATAGACCAGGACTCTCACTTATTCCCCGCTAACAACCAACCTAAGGGTTTGATGATTTTATCTATATATGCACGGCAATGTCCTGGTGGGTGTGGAAACTCTACCGAGAGGGGTTATCGATGCTGTGATGCATATTCTAGTGAAAATCATTGCACCACGATTGGACATGTGGCACCTGCAAACATCCAAGTGTCATTAAGTTGAACTCCATGTGCTGGTTCTTCAGAGCTAAAGACCACACAGATATAGCCTTTTCCTAGTCCCCATGAGGATTCAAAATGCTACCCAAGTTGGTTGTTAGATAATAAGCTAAGTCATGCATGTATTATGAATTTATAGACACCCATGACCCAATGTAAAGTAGGAATTTTGGCTAGTGGCCTTCAAAAGACTTCTTGAGCCTACTCTTTAGGTCCTCCAAAGAATCTCTGCTACTTTTGCCCAATTCTTGTGAATGAGATCACTTTATTTTTAGCAACATCTTGCTACATTATTGAATGTGACAATATGCTATGCAGACTTTCAGTTCATTTAGAGACATGAGACTTATTCTTGGCCATCAAATTCTAGAATTTCATCCAAACTATGCATATCTTGATTTTTCTCTAGAATGACAAAGCCCAAGGCTCCAATCCCCAGAATATGAACAAAGCAAATGATGAAAGAAAAAGAAATCTCCAAATAACAAATCAATTAGTGTGGATAACTGCTGTGCAAAAACCATAACCATGTGCTGAAGGTTCAACTTACACAGACTTATTCCATTGGACGCTTTATATCTGTGCTTATGTGAACTTATCAGGTTCAAGGTAAGGAAATATTTTAAATGTTAATGGAAATCTAACATGTACAAGGTATTCAATATGCTCAAGTCTCTTAACCATGGACCCATGTTTTCAGTAGCCACAAATACACATTGGATAACATTGTACAAAATCAATCATGTAACACCTTTGTTTCTAGGAAAACATAGAAACAAATATACAATAATGAGAAACAGTTACATTGTCAAGTTATAAATAGTATAAGCAAGAGACTGAAAAGCACACCCAACTTCATTACTTGGAAACTGAAAGAAAACATCTGCAAAGTTGGAATATCTAGAGCTACATATAATCTCTCAGAAGATGATAACACCATTTACATGATAGCTCATACATTCATTTTAGGTTTAATACAACAAAGCCCAAATGAGTTTTAGATGCCCTTCAGAAATCAATGAGAGTGTACCACAAACAGATGAAGATGATCTACAGTGTACACTAATGTTCTAAGATAAGCAGGCCCTGCTTCCCTCTGCAAATTCCTCAAAATTCCAGTCCCTTAGAATGTCTCTGCGAACAGCATGGCACCTTGTCAAACGAGGGCTAACTGGACCCTGATTGTTATTGCTGTTGCTGTTGGACAGCACAGGAACAACCCTTGCACTGACTTCTTCCAGAGGAGGCTGCCGAGGGTTCTTTGTGGACCAACACCCCACTACAGCTCCACATCTCTGCTCTTGTTGGGAGTTGAAAGAGTAGGACCTTAAATCAGAATCAGTTCGTTGTACCACTTGGCAGGTCAAGCATGCCAAACTCATGGTTGCAGTGTAGAAAGGATCTTTAGAATGAGATTAAAATCTGCACAGTAACCCCAACATTAGCACCTTAAAACACTATTAGATTGTAAACTTTAAAGTGGAAATTTTGTCTTTAGTAACACCGAAGCATTTGCATTCCTCAGTGAGTGTACACTCATTGGACAATGAAGGCATAAGACTCTGTCTGAACCAATTCAAATTCAAACCATGGAAAAGGAACCAAAATTTATATGCAAGTGATTGTTGTTATTTTTCATCCACATGATACACAGATCTGCATTCAGAGAATTTCCTACCACTTAAAACTTCAAGCCTGGAAACACCAATCAAAAACTTAGATCTGCATTCACAAACACACTGAATAGAAAACTCACGAATGTAGACCCACCGCATATAAATGGATGAGATCAGCCATGCAAACAATAGAGATTAGATCTGAGAAATCTGCAGCATGAATGCAGCGAACAGAAAAACAGAGATTTGGAACAGAAAACACTGTCTTCTTCACACAATAAAAAGATTACAATACTGTCCAAGATGGATTACAAGTAGCTTCTCACGAACCTCGACTGTCTCTTACACACTAACTACTCAACTCATGCACTAATAAAACCTTAAATAGTGTGCCCTCTTTCACTTAGTCAAAATTGACAAGAGAGGGAAAAGCAGTTACAAAACAACTTGTTAATAATACCCCTCAAAGGAGCGCCCCCTATGCAAGAGAATCTTACCCAAGCAATCCACACTACCTATCCCAAAATAGTTTTTCCACCTCTTACATGAAAGGAATAATCTGCCACGTGTCCCAAGGAATCTCTCCTCAAGGAATGCGCCCTACTCGTGCGTGTGTAAGGACTCTGTCATAAATGTATCCAAGGCCGAGGGGGAGAGCCCCCCCTACGCTTTGGTCTCGAAGCACATTTTGAGAGGGAGCATTTAGGAAGAGCCCTCAGGAACACACTTCCTGAACACTGCTCCTTGCTCCCCAAGGTCACTCCCTACTTCTGTGGGGAGTGTTCATGGAGTGCCCAAGGAGCGAACTCCCAGGGTGCTCGCGAGGCGCTCCCACAATGCTCTCGAGACACTCCTGCTTAAAAAAGGCTCCTCAGTCGTTGCCTGAGCGGCCCCGTGCGCCTAGGCAAATTTGAGGATTTTGCTTAATTGTGGGACCCAAGGCAAGCTTCCAAAAGATTGCTCAAGGCATGGCTAGGGTTTTTTGATGGAATAAAACACTCGCTCACTCCATTTTCTCTCATTCTATTTCTCATTTCACTCATCTTTGATAGGGTTTTGAGTGGGCTTCTTACTTGCTAGTTTTTGTTAAAATGTAAAGCAGCTGTAGAGGATATTCCTCAAGCAGCTTCAAGTTGCACCCTTAAGCTACCCCCTTAAGCTGCCCACTTAAAGCTGGCCCCTTGCCAGCTGTCCCTTGCCTTAACCGCCCTCCTCTAGCTAAGTTGGCCACCTACTCTAGCTCCTATCCTAACCTAAGGCAGCCGTAACCTAAAAGGTAATCCTAACCTAGACTCTTTGCTATTTAAAGAGAGGGAGGTGCCCTCCTCTTCATTCATTCTTGATATCAGTTTTGTATATCAGTTTGTCTTAAGAGTTCTGTACTCAAGTTTCTCTTCATTCATTCTTGATATCAGTTTTGTATATCAGTTTGTCTTAAGAGTTCTGTACTCAAGTTTCTGAGGGAGCAGCTAAGGTTTTTCTGAGGGAGCAGCTAAGGATTTTCCGAGGGAGCAGCTAAGGATTTTTCTGAAGGAGCAGCTAGTATTTCTGAAGGAGCAGCTCGCATATTCAGAGGCAGCAGCTAGACTATTTCTGGGCAGCAGCTAGCAGCTGATAATCTATTCTGTAGCAGCCTTCTTTCACTCTCTTCTAAGACATTTTCTGGACAGCATCTAAGAGTCATTCTGGGCAATAACTGAGACACTCCTGTAGCAGCAAACTTACTCTGTTCTGAAGATATTCTAACAGCAACTAAAGGACCTTTTCTGAGGGCTGAAACATTCAATTCTGGGCAGCACCTTTCACTTATTCTGAGGCAGCCTTAAGAGCAATCGAGAGTCAGCCATTAAAGGGCAGATTTGAATCAGCTCAGCTACAGTATAAGCTACAGGTTTGAGGGCAGTTTTGTAATAGAGACTTAGTGCTATTGCCTTGTAAATTCATTGTACTTGTTTGATTGATCAATATATCACAGAAGTTTGTTGGGTTTCTTCCCCTTTAGGGTTTCCCAGGATAAACATTTGTGTCTCTGTGAATGAGTGATCTTCCTATGATTCTGATGTTTCTTCCTATGATTCTAATGTTTCTGTTTATCATTTAAAGAGGCAAAGAACACTATTGTTATCTTCTATCTCTGTTTATGCTTGAAAATTAAGAGTTTTTGAGGAGCAAATTTGTGAGACCTTGGATGGGAGATTGAACACTGCCATTTGTGAGAGCTTGGAAGGGAGATTGAAGGCTCCCATAGTTACGTTCAACCACCATTGGAGACCCGAGGAGGTAGGCTCTAAAGCCTATTCTTGTTTGTTTTTAAATTTCTTTCCATGTGTTGTAAACTAGTATATTTTCTATGTTGAATACTTGAATGTTCTCTTCTCCTAGTCTTTCCCATTTCTCCTTCTCCATCATTTTATTATAGGAAGCAAGTTATTCTCAAGAAGCACGATGGGTATGTGGTTTATCCTTTTGATTCCATTTTTTATTATGATGGTTGTGTTGGGAAACCAAAATACCAATGATGAGTAGAAAGAACTAGAAGTAGGCATTGGCACATTCCGTGGAGAAGTGGAAGCAATGGAAAGGGATGATGATCATGAAACTCACACAGATGATGGAAAGAAACACAAAAAGAGTTCAACACCCTTGTGGAAATATGTGACATATCTTAGGGGAGGGAAAGGGGATGAAACCACAAAATTTATATGCTCCCATTGTAAATCAACTTACACAGGTTCATATACCCATGTGAGAAAGCATCTCTGTGGGATTATGCCATGCTAAGTCACATGGTTTGGGTTCGAGTTCAGGTTCGGCAACGATTAGGTTCGATTCTGGTTCGAATTTTCCAATAAGGTTCGGATGAGGTTCGGCTATATATATTGAACCATAATGAAACCTCATCCCAAACCTCAATAAAATTCTCCTTCAAATTTGTCTTAAGGTTTGAATTCGGGCACGTATTCAAGTTCGTTCAAGTTCGGCATTAGGTTCGCCAAATTTCGAACCTCGAGCTTTAGGTTCATTGAACCCTGTGACTTAGATGCCATGTGATGAAGTTAAGACTATAGGAGTCAAAACCTATCATCAAGTGCCAATGAAAGATAGAAACAGATACGAGAAGGAAGAAGAGGTTGTACAAAACAAGTCCAAAATATCAAGGGTTGAATATGAGACCTTAAGCTCACATAGAATGTTCAGTGGTCGATCCTCATCCCCCCATGCTAGTGGATTCTTGCTCATGCATTAAGGGTGTAAAACAATATCAAGTTTCCTTGACCAAGGTTGTAGGGATGACATGGATGAAAATATTCCAGGGTTCTCTATGCATTGGCATACCATTCAATGTTATTCGCACAGCTTATTGGCATGAAATGATACCCGCTGTCAACAATGCCCCTAAAGGATACAAGAGCCCTAAGTATGACAAAGCTAAAACCATGGGACTTGACAAGGAAAGAGCCAAAATCCATTGTGCTTTAGGATAATTTACAAATGATTTGACCAAATACAAGGTAATGGTTGGACAAATGTTCAATGCAAGCCATTGATAAATATTCTTGGTGTGTCTACTAGTGGTGCGGTCTTCCTTTCAACCCATGACTACTCAACTTGTTACAAGACCAATATAAATATTGTAGAACCCTTAATTAAAACCATTCAAGAGATTGGACTGTACAATGTCATTCGAGTCATCACTAATAATGTTGTTAATTATAAAGCAACGGGAGCAATCATTGAGGATATGTACCCTAACATATTTTGATTAGAGTGTTTGGTTCACACATTAAACCTCTTGATGCATGATATTATTAAGATGAAGGACCGTGATTATAAATGGATTGGTGCATTGTACAAGAAAGGGAAGAAAATGATAAATTTATTACCAATCATAGCCATGCCCACTACATTTTCGACAATCACTCAAAGTTGTAGCTACTTAAGATTGCAAAGACCAGATTTGCTAGCTATTACCTCACCTTCAGGCACCTTTTGAAGGTAAGATAGGCATAGGCGAGTATGGTCTCAAGTGATTTATGGCAAGGTTTGAAACATAGGGCTATGTCCGCATCTGAAAGACATGAATTTCAGAAGATGGAGGAGACCGTTCTTAATGGTCGGTTTTGGGCACAGGTTAGGTATGTTCTGCGGTTCACCAAGCCCATTTATAACATGATTCAGTTTGCAAATACACATCAGCCAGTGATTGGAGAGGTGTATGAGCAGATGGACAGTGTGCTAGGCCAAATCAAAGACATTGTTGAGAGATGCAATCTTGTATGATCGTATTCATAAACATGTGGTCAGAAGATGGAATAAACTAAATGATCCACTCCATGCCCTGGCATATGTCCTTACACCCAAATATTATTCTCCATCTTGGTTGGGCACCTAGGGGTGGGATTAGGAGAAAACCACACACAGATCCATAAGTAGGAAATGGGTATATGCTTGCATTAGACAAGTTGGTCCCTGATGAAGAGCAGTGTGCTCAAGGACAAAGCAAATTGTGCAAGTACATCAGTGAACATGGAGTCTTTGCTAACCTGCTTGCAACCTGAATTAGTAGTTCGCCTTATTACAAAGAAGGAGAACTACTAATTCAGGATTTTTTCAAAAATCATCATGTATCTACACTCTCTCCTACTAACCTTACAAGCTGCTTCTGGGGAGGGATTTCCTATATCTAAAACCATTCTGAATTTAGAAACTGCTACCAGAATGATCCTGGGAGGGCCTGGAAACCACTGAGTGATTTCTGGTCCAAAACTAGCAAGAAACTTTGGCCGATGTTTCCATCTAGAAAATACTATTTTTATGCTTTATTTCCTAAAAATCTAACCTAAACTAACTCGAAAATAAACTACATTGACTGCTAGGGAAGTATTTGCTATATTTGCATTATCTGCTATAGTTCAAATTTGGCAATGAAGAATCTATCATGTATGCATCAAGATTCAAGTTGAAACTTGTTTATGGCTTTATGTTGAAAACCGTCATTACTTATGGAAGATGTTAGCTTTCCTGTTCCTGGATATTCAATTTTCATGAGGTTTCCCATGTCTACCCAAAGTTTCCTACTTGTAGTAGATCCCGACTATTCTGTTTTCTCCAGTTTCCATTTCCATAAACCTGTTTCCTGCTATTTACAGTTTATCATTTCATGGAACCCATTTCCTGCTTTTTCCTGTTTCTCTTTTCCAGAAGCACATTCCCTGCTGCTTCATTTTCCAGTGCCCAGAAAACTATTTCCTAGCATTTCCCATCTCCCATTTCTTATTCTTGAGGACACATACAGTACAGTCTTATTAAATCTAAATTCTAATGGAGAACGGATCATTGGCATTGGCAAGCAACTATTCAAGTATGGGTTTCCTATGACACAATTACTCCTTTCAAACCTTACCTCTGGATTGTCAATGCCACTGATAAAATTCAAACCAGAGGACAGTCTGTAAAAGTCAAATAGCCTTGGCACCTGAACATCATTGCTGATGTGTCTTTTGCCCTAATAACTTAATTGATGGCATGAACAATGCAACACAGGCAGTCCAAAGATTGCCAAAGCACTAATACATACAGAAAAGAAGTTCCAAAATGTTAAAAGGATGGAATTGCCAATCAATGGATCTCACCCACACCACAATCTACAAATAAGAGATTATCCCCATTTGCTCCTCACTCCCAGAAATAGGGCATTGCAATGCGTATCAATGCATTGATTATGCAGGTATGGAACCTTAATAGCTATGTGTAGCAAAACCCAAGAAATATAGAATATTTGGAGTCAATGTTGCAAATGCCAAAAACCACTGAAAATTGGTGAATTGTTGATTTTCCAGCAATTCAACGCCCAAATGAGATATAGTGCCCAAAAATTCATGAAGTTTTGAAAGAAATTGCAAATTATTTGAAAATTTTGCCAGCAGCACGAAAAATCTTCTATAAACCCCAAAAAAGCGATTCATTTTGCTGATTGCACTTTTGGGAGAGATAAGTGTGCTCCAGTGTGCTGTTAGAGGGCAAACTTGGTGATTCTTCCATGTTTCATGGATTGGGCAACAACTTCCATCTGTCTTTCTCCATATCCCAGGTATGTTTCTGCTCTCTTCTTTTTTGGCAGATTTAGGCAACAGGGATAGGATTTGTTGTTCAATGTCTATAGATTTTTGCATAGTATTTGTCAGAGATTTTTTGTTTAGTGTTTCGTCATAGATTTTCGAAGATTGTGATTCAATTTCATGCTCTGATTTTTTTTGCAAACATTTCTTAGACTTATAAACTTTTGTTCTTCCCTGGGTTGCATTTATTTTCCACCAACACGCCAAAGGTACTAGATATATTGTGGGCATATGGCAACATGATGTTACTAGTAACAAGGTGAAATGCAAGTTTTGCTCAAAGCTTTCTGCACTGGGAGATTTACTGTTTAAAATGCTGGCCTGCAAGATTCAATAGGAAAGATGTATCTCCAAAATTTCAGCAACGACTTTTGCAGCGAATGATGAAGCTAGGTAGAAGAAAGAAGGAAAATAAGATCTTCTGCTTGAACATGCAGCGGATAGCAGGGAGACCTCCAGGCACATGGGGGGCTGAGATGGGATCAGTTGCTTTGCCTTCCATAGGAACCACATCACCACTTTTTGTTCCAAGAACGAAAGATGGGGCACAGCCTTCAATCAGTTCAGTTCACTGAGAAATGGAAAAGGAAGAGGCAGATAGGGTTGTGGGCATGTGTTTCTTGTGGAGTGACATACCTTTCAGCATTGCCAAGAACAATCCGCTCTACCAGGCAATGTCAAATGTTGTCGCTATTGTTGGGCCAATATAAGCAATGTTATTAAACCCAGAACTGGAACCAAACCGATCAACCCCAAAAACCATAACCGGGAAAATAAACAAAAGAAAAACTCATCAACCAAAACATACATAAAATATTCAAATTTTGATAAACATATGTGTGTGTGCACATCAATGTAAATTGAAACCATTAGACACAAAATCTGCAAATTTTTCTCATGTATATAGCATGTAAGGGTGTTTATAACAAAATAGCACCAAGTGAAATACATATCAGCAACAAAATACATAAACATCAAGGCTCTAGAATCTAGATGATCTCTAGAGTCCAAAAAAATCAATCTACAACAAATAACTACATATCATCAAAATCATCCCCTATATTGGGATCCTCATCATCAATGGCACCCTCTGCCTCAATCCTCCAAG